>JAPMOB010052910.1:0-14374 GCA_029875015.1 Lepomis gibbosus | reverse complement strand
CCCCCAAACTATATCGAGCACATGTCCAAAAAAAAGGCTTTCGAAGTCCTGGGGAAAAGACGAGGCAACTGTTTGATGGAATCAAACATCTCAGAGTATGTTTGTTGATGTAAACAGTGGACAGAGACCAGGTGCCAGTGAGGTCCATCATCGCAGCACACCTTTGCCCTGCGGCTCTTCTTGGGGGGTCACTCCAAGTCCTGAAGGTTGATTGTGCTTCCTGTGAACTGGGAGTTGTCAGAACCGTTGTCATCCTCTGCCATCACTGAAGGTTCCTATGAGGAAGCGGACACAGCGCTCAGTTCAGCCATTTAAAAAAGTCATCTATTCCCACATTACACTCACAAGTTGTACAAATATAGAAGGTGCTAATTTAAACAGGGCTCAAAATCATTTTATGTAATTTAGTTCACTTGTTTTTTCTTCTATTTTATCTACATTTATCACTCTATCCCACTGTTTACATTTGTGAATGTAATAAAATGTTTTTAATATTTGATTTTCTGTGAAATATAACCCCACTGTGTCACTAGGAGGACTTGTGTTACAGCTGCAGGCAGTGATAATGTGAATAAAAGGCGGAACCTGAAGAAACTAAGAAAACTTGTAAACTCTCACCTGTAAAATGTTGACAGGCAGGTCGGCAGAGAGCTGAGAGTGGGAGCTGGAGGGCTGAGAGCTCAGCTGGAAGGCCAGGTCGCCATCACTGGCTGGGTCGTCCTGCATGTACACAGTTATTCAGTGCAGTCAGTAAGCGTCCCGTTTGGCAAATGCTTTTCTCAACACAAAGCAAGTTATTATTTTATTGTCAGGTCTTGGGAAACAAACCGATCATGTCTGGGGATCTCACCTGCAGCAGCTGAATCTGGACATACTGGGCCCCGGTGACAGGGTCACGCAGCGTCAAGCCCCCATTGGCTGCTGAAGCTCCCTCACCATAATGAGCCCCAGAGGGAGCCACTGGCGGTGCCTTTGCTCCTTTAGATTTTCTCTGACTCGATCCTGAACTCCCTGGATTTAGCAAAGAGAACGCCATCATCACTAACTGTCGAGCGGTCACTTCTCTGTCGAGTCTGAATGAGGAGTATTAAACAAAGACCTGCCTTACCAGAGGAGGATGAAGGACCTCTTTGCTTCTTCTTCTTGGCCAGCTGGATGGCTCTGTAGTCAGTCCTAGCTGAGCCTCCACTCTCCTGACATGCCAAACGGATACACATAGGTCACTACACACACCCACCAATATTATGTAGGCTTTTGAGGGCTTACATCAACTAGAGTCAAGCTGCTTGGACCACAGATTTCCTAAAACCCAATTCAATGTGCTTTCCCTTGAAAAAGACCAGTCCACCAATTCAGCATTGCAGGTTTGTAACGCTTTGTTAAAAAGGATGAAAATAGATGAAGACAACTTTATATTCTACGTATTCTTGTTGCTGTTACCTGGCATCTACAATATTACCCACAGTGCAGCTCAACAGCAGCAAGTTTGGCCCTGTTATGCAAGTGCCTCAAGCAGACATCAATCATCTCTGCAGTGACATCACATTTATCAGATTTCACACAGCTCCCTCTAGAGCCACAAAAAGCTTTATACAAGTTTCGTCACATACGCAGTGGTACTACCCAGCAGCTATAAACAGACCTCGCTGTGTAGAACGGGTGGAGACCTGTGCTGCATGACAGCATGTTCACTCACCAGGAAGCTGCTTGGTGACACAGCGTTGAATTCCTGGTCTTTCTGTGGGTTGAAGCTGCTGCTGTGACCGGGGAAGACAAACTGGGTGAGGACTTTTCCTCCATCTTGAGGTCCCAGCACCTCCACACAGCCCAGCAGAGGCCCTGATCCCCCCTGACCACCCACCTCCACCACCTTTGAGGGTGAGGCCAGAAGTTCAGCAACAGGGGCCACCACCAGGGAGGCTGTGGGCTCCACGCTCAGGGCACTGGAGGAGCTGAGCGGGTGCTGCAAAGTAGGGTCCACAGAGGCTCCAGCACTCTGCATGGTGAGAGCTGTAAGGTTCCCCAGGGCCTCTGGGTTAACCGTCTGCACATCATCCAGATTGAGACTTCCCTGTGGGGGCAGGACATCACCCACTGTTCCTTCCAGACCGTGGTGGTGGCCCATGTCAGCACTGGCTGCCAGGATAAGAGGGTCCACAGCTTTGGCCAGTGTGGTGCTAGTGCTGGTACAGAGTGTGGTGCTGACTGAGGACGGGTCGATGGTGAGGATTCCTGAGCTGACCAGGGAGAGGTCCATGGTGAAAGTGCCATTGGAGCTGGTCCCACTGACAGGAATTCCCACTCCTATGCCAGCGGTGGGCACGGTGCCTCCAGGCACGGCAGAGAAAAGAGAGCTGAGGTCCAAGTTGGTAAGCTGGTCGCCCCCGGCAATACTTGGCCCTGCAACCGTTGTTGGGGTGGAGCTGATGAGCTCGCTGCTGGGGGTCAGGGAGGGCGTGGTCTCCATCTGGCTAAGAACATCTGGGATGGAGAAAAGGGAAAAGTCTGGAGGTTATTGGATAGTGTTGTAGAAAATATCATTTTGATTTTATATTAGTTTAAATACTTGTTTTCCGCAATATCGACACTGAAGATACTCTCTCACAGTCTCTTAACCTTAAATCCTATTCTGTGCAAGTCAACTTTTAATGTCTAAAATAAGTCAATTAGATAATTTAGTAATTAAATTCACTAATTCAAACAAGGTTGTGTCAGTTTTCCCGCGTGGTATAGAAAATAGTATTGAATATCAATATTTTTTCCAGGTATTTTATCGAAGTTAAAACTTCCAGTATCCTGCACCTACCCAGTGATCCTAAAGCTAGTAGTAACTCCACCACGACTCAGTAATTCACACAAAGTGATCATAACAGTTTGAAGAGGAAAAAAAGTCAGCAGTGGGAACGATGGATGCACTGGCCAGTTTATGTTTGTAAAACATAACAGGATAGCAAATAACAGCTTCTAGAGAGAAGTAAATGCTGTCTGAAAGGAAGCGTTTGTTTTCTGAGGAACTTCCTACACACCCAGTAATAGCTCTGTATGTTTTGGTGTATAGTCTGAACAATTGTTGAATTGTTAGCTTAGCCTAGCTAAGTACTATCGCTGAACATTTATGCATTTCATTATTACATTCTCACAACTACGTGTATAAATTCCACATGCACATTTTGTGTTTTTTTTAATTTATGTATTGCATCTTTCTGCCGCGGCTGTGCGCTGTGTGCTGAGACTGCATCTTAACATGGTGGGTCTCTAATATCTCAGCTAAATTAGCATTCATATAAAAGTGGGCCATCTGTGAGTTGCAACCTCTAGTTAGGTAGGTTATGTGGAATTACACCCCCCACAATCAAACAATTCCATTAAAACGCATTACTTTTTAGGTCATGAGCCAACAGCAAAGCTTTACTAACCAGGACTCAGGTTGTGATGTTTGAGCATGTGGCTCTTAAGGCTGCTGCGGGAGGAGAAGTGCTTGGAGCAGTTGGCCACAGGGCAGCGGGTCCTCAGGGTGCTGGCGTCCTGCTTATGCTTCTTGGAGTGTATGTACAGGCTGCTGCGTGCTGAGAACTTGGCATTACAGCCTGAAAAACATACAGGGGACAACTGTTTTCCTTACCTGGTCAGAAATAATGAAAGTACTTTGATTTAACTGCGCTGCATTTAATGGTATGAATGAAAAAATAATAACTTCTCTGTGTTCCTTTCTAAATGATCAAACAGTGTTTGATGAAAAAAGGAACATGTATAACCACTGACTTTTTCCACTGCAAATGTTCCTGCTCCTGTGTTGTTATTTTTTGGTACCCGCACCTACCTTCTGCATGGCACTGGAAGGGCTTGGTGCCCAGATGGGTGATACTGTGACCCTTGAGGTGCTCTGCGCGGGTGAAGGATTTCCCACAACCCTCCTCTGTGCAGACAAAGCGGCGATCGTCATCATGTTTCCTGATAAACACAGAAGGAGACTGTGTTAAGTGACGCCCTACATCGTAAAGGGCAACAGGTGGACAAACAGACAAGCCTTCAATTTTGATGGAACTATATCAAAGCTAAAATAACACTTCATACGGCAATGGGAACCAAAATCATGACGCCCTATTGGTTTTCAACAACCAGTACATTTAAGTAAAGCAGAACTGCAGCTGCAAGGTGAAGTTTACTATAACACAAAGAGACGTTAACAGGAAACATGCAGTGTCAAAATGTACGAGAACTGTATCAACACCCCTGTGACACTACACTAAAACTAAGCTGACTGTATGCCAAGGCCTATTTCTGCAAAACCTGTTGTATTTAATGCATGTGAAACACAGTAATGTCAAAAGGTGAAACGCCTGAAGTCGAGATAGCTCTGCTCCTTATTACTTATCTGACAGTGACAGTGGCTGCTGGTGAACATGTTTATATTGAGGGTAAAACTCTTACCGTTTATGTCGGAGCAACTTAGACATGCTGGTGAAGGACCAGCCACAGCCCTCCGAGTCACAGACAAACGGCCGCTCACCTGCAAACAAGAAATTCCAAGTTTATTTACCACAGATTAGTTGGTGTAGCTCTAACCTTAGGCCTAACCCAGGCCTCCTGCTAACACAAAACTGGTACACTTCTATCCATTGCTGCCTATGCTGCACGGCTAACCTGCTCCAAAGTGCGTTCAGTTCAGAGGATATAGTCCCGACATATTCCTCCAGTGACCGGTTTGTAATTATAATGTTTTGGAGCATTAACAGCTACTCTCATCTGAAATGGGCAAACAGAGAGCAAAACATTCACAGCATCATGTGATTGAGGAATGACTTGTTCTTTGAGAAAACAGCCTCAAACGTCTCCGTGGCCTCAATACTCACTCAATACCAAAGTGTAGAATTTAAATAAGGTTCAATCAGAGCGCTTGTTTCCTGCCCTTTTCCCTTTTAGGTTCATCTAAAGAGCAGTAGAGCTCTGCACCACTGGGGATACTACTGACCCTCTAACCTAGTACCATCTTACCCGTGTGACTTCTCATATGGATTTTCAGACGGCAGGCTTTGTCGTACGTCTTGTCGCAGCCTGGGTAGGTGCAGGTGAAGTGACCCGTTTCCCTGAAGTGAGTGCGATTGTGGGAGAACAGGGCACTGAAGGTGATGAAGGTTTTCTCGCAGCCTGCACAGGACAGAAGCGAACACGTAGGAAGGAGCGGTTGACTGAAAATTGCATTTTGTACCAAGAATATATTAGCACGGTTCAATTTTACATCTTGCTTGTGGCAACAATAAGAGTTGACAGGGAAACTTTTCTGAAATAAAGTCAGGAAAATGTTTTGAAGAGAAATCAAATGAGCTTCCCAAACAGCAGCCACCTGAGTGCACCGTCTAAAGAAAATGAGGCTCCTTAACATAAAATATTTTGCTTGACAGAGATGGTGAGTGTGATTTGTACAGTTAATTTCAATAATGCACATTAGCGGCTCCAAATGCCTAATGCAGCTTTAATCAGGCTATCCTTTGAGGTCATTTGCTTCAATACCAGACCATCAGGCAACAGCAGGTGGAGTAAATGTATATGTGCAAAGAGGAAATTATAAAATGAAATAAACATTCAGCTTGTGTTACCTGGGAATTCACACTTGTGGGGCCTCTGTGGCTCAAAGTGGACCCTCTGGTGATTGGTGAGTCGTGTGGCGCTGCGAAACCTCTCGCTGCAGATCTCACAGATGAAGGCGTTATCCTGATCATGTACTTTGACGTGAGCCTTAAGGTTGTAGACTGTGGTGAAACGCCGCCCGCAGCCTTCAAACTGACAGATGTGCGGCCGCTGCTTGTCATGGGACTGAAGATGGCGTTTAAGCTTGTACGATGTGGCAAAAGCCCAGCCGCAGCCTTCCATAGTGCACTGGTAGGGGCGGGGGTCTTCCGCGTGGTTCAGAAGGTGAACCTTGAGTTTCTGACGTGTGTCAAATGTACAGGAGCAGGCCGGTTCTGGGCAGCCAAAAGAGGCAACAGTCTCTTTCTTGGACCTGATTAGAGGTACAGAATGAAAGTCCCCGCTGTCGCAGTCTGCCACAGTGGCTTTGGGGTGTGGGGTGACCAGATCAGCCTCCGTTACAGCACACAGCGCCCCAGCCTCCTGCTTGATAATGGGACAGGAATCCAGAGAAGTGCCAAGCTCTGACAATGAGCAGTCATCCACCAGAGCCAGCTCAGAGTCACTCACAGACAAACCAGGCCTGGGCTCTTCCTGCTGGCTGTTGTTGGACACTGCCAGCGTGCTGATCTTCCCGATGGATTTAGTGCCACTATCATAGTTAAGAAGAACAATATCCTCATGATCTTTCATGCCTAGGTGCTCCTTTAAACTGACCATGTCATCCTCTTTGTGTACATACCCCTCTGGTGGAGCAGCGAGTGTCAGTATCCCGTTTTCTATGGTTACTATGATGCTTTGGTTGTTGATCGTGATAGTTCCGGAAAATGTTTCACTAGCAGGCGGACTTGTGGAGGCCGTGGACGGGTTTGCACTGCCCTGCAGTCCCGACGAATTAGAAATGAAGTCCGAGGTGTCCATGGCTTCCACGACGCCCGAGTTCCCTGCAATCAAGGCACTGCTCTCGTCAAGACGGGAGTGCGACGAAAGCTCCCGGACCAGTTTACTTTCATTGTTTTCGGTGCAAATCTGGCCGCAAATCTTATCGCCATATTTGTTTGTCAAAACAACGTCTTCGACAATGTGGTGATAAACAGTCTGTTTAGCATTAGCCAAGGCAGAATTGTCGTTCAGCAAATTGAAAACATGCTCAGTTTTTTTAAAGATCTGGCTATCAAGACAGTTCAAGTTGTCATTAGATCCACAAAGAATAACGTCACTGCTGTTTCCGACCTCCATGGAGCCGCCGGGGCTTGCTTTAGAGCACTCTGGCTTCTTACCTTTCATTTTATCGCCGTTCTCAGATGATACATCCGGTCGCTGTTTGCGTGCCTCGCAGCTGCCATCCTCTTGAACGACATTACAAACCACATACAGTTCCTGGGCGGTTTTATCTGCCCTGTTCGCCCTAGTGAAGCTCCCCGGTGAAGCAGCTATGTGGTTGGCCAGCGAGGGCTGCTTGAAGGCGCCGTCCTCACGCTGCTGCCGTAAACCTGGAAACGGTAACGTTAAATGCCGCTGCGGCATCGGTTCCTCTTCCTCTTCGAACAGAGGCAGCGCCATTTGCATTACAGAATCCCCGCTTTCCATCCCGTACTTCCAGGAAGTTCTAACAAAGTCATGCGAACCAAGCAGTGCGTTGAGCTCATTTTCTTTCTCCGTGTTCACGTTATAAAGTCCGACGCTCTGTCTGCTAACCGGTAAATTGGTTTTATCGGTTGCTTGCGGCTTGCTGACAGGCGAACAAGCAGCCCCGCTGCCATTTTCTGCCAGTAGGTGAAACGGCGATGTCCTCGGCCTAGTGTTGTTGTTGTTGTCACTCTGTGACTCAGAGGACTCCAAAAGGCCATCCGCTTCGCTTTCGGTGGAAATAAAATGGTGTGTCGACCCTGTGGCTGATCGAAGTGTAGACGAAGTGGTTCTATGTGCGGCGCCATGTTGAGAGTGAATGTTTTGGGCATCAGAAAGCCCCTGGATTTCCATCTTGGTATCCCTGTAGCAGCGACACAAAAAGGCCCGCCCTAGCAAATGGAGGCAATCCGGAGATCCACTACACAGTTTATAACAATTCGGGTGCTGCGTTCATGGCCAACATGGAAATCCTGCACTAAGGCGGCCAACCTCGGCGATGGAGAATGTTGTGTTTGCATATTTATCTATGAAAGCCTTGTAAAATTATGAATTTTCAGTATGCAATTACGACGATACGATTTTAATGTTAGTTTATTTAGACACCCATGTTTGACACTTGCATGTAAGGCATGGTGCCTAAACTAATATAGACCCTAAAGACTGTATAGCAGGTCTGTGAAACCTTGAGGCCGGAGCTACTAGGAGTACTTGAAGGTAGCAACATTATTACTGAGTTTAGTTAAACTGTGAAGTGGATTTTGTAGGAGTGGATCAGAGTTGGGTTTGTCAATACCAATTACCAGTTATCAAGTTATGTATGATGCATTCTACTAATGATGCTTTAACTGTTACTTGTAATGTGAAGCCAAAACTCCTTTGATAACTTCAAAAAAAATCAAATATTCCAGTCACATTCGGGGGTTTTTCATTGTATTTCCTCTGAGTGGCAGTGTAGTACTATAAAACAAACCAAAAAACCCTCAGACCCTCAAACCCTCATGTCTTGTCCATGATTAAACCAGCATTTAAAGAGCATGGCACCCTCAGGTTAAGGAAATTCATTCAAGACTCCTTTGCTATTTCAATGAAACTGACGCTGATGTTTTCATGGTAGAAGCTTGTAGCAGAAAATGACACATACAATATGTACAATACTGGTAAATCACTTTTACCCTGCTATAATGTAATGTAATATAATCTATGGGATAATATATAAAAAATGTTTTTTAAAGCCAGACTGTCTCCATAGTTTAGTATTTTCTTTGGACCCTTCCCTTGAAACAAAACTGCAAACTAGTCTTAGCTATTTCTAAGTAGCAAATTAAACTGGTGTAATAATAATAATATATAAATGGAATAATATTTTTATGCAACAGCAATAAGTTAAATTTGCAATTTTATGGAAAACACAACAAACACCACTAAATGAATATTTAGCCACTCTATAGAGAAGAGATCAACAGGATGAACAATAATTATAAGAGTGGATTTTACACTTTTTAACTTTCTCAGGTAATGGCCATCTGCACATACTAAAACTATCATTTCCAATAGTTTGATCCTTTCCCCCACTAATCCTGCAAGTGAAAGCTAAAAAGTAAATGTGAGGGGACTAAAGACTTCCCTGATAATTCTTGTGCCCTCCCTAACAAAATCCTATTAATTACTGTCAAAACAGCAACAGACTGCACTGCTGGGCACAGACTAGAGATGAGCCTTAAATAATATCTTTATTTGGTTAGACAGACAAACCTATAACTAAATTCTGACCAACACAAATGGAGACAAAGGTAACAGACATACATTTAGAGTATCAGAGAGGAACAAAATGGAAGGAAGGAAGACCGTTCACAAAATATTCTGTAAATCACTTTAGACGTATTTACATTTTAACTACATGTAGGCTGTACACAGCACACTAGACTGGGGAGAAGCAGTGAGCAGTGTATTGTTTGTCAGTGTAATTAACTAATACTGTACACACTGTATAGAAAGCTCGTCATGCTTCATACAAAAATATCCAATAAGTTATGTGACTTTGGGTTGGTGTACTTGATCATAATACACATGCATGCATGTTTTAAACACTGTGTGATACAAATCTATCCTACTATTCATGTATCTCTTATATGTTTTAGAGTATTACATTGGCAGTTCCTTCAAGTATACCATACACAAAAACAGTAGAAGTAGAAAGAACGCTCCTGCACATTACACAAGTCAACACGTAGGAATTTTGTATGAATTCATTTTCAGATATGAATAAAGATACAGATTTTCTGAACAAGTACAATCATTGGCAGCATATCAGCCAAATAAGCATGCAAAATAACATGGATTTCCTGTTTTGTCATATAAAAATAGAGTCCTGCCTCACACATACTTGTAGGATTATGACAGAAATAAGGCCACATATCCATTTCCTTTCTGATACAATATGACACATGCTTTATAATCCAGATGACTTCATTCATTATTATTATTATTATTATCTTTACAGACTTCCCCCACTTGCCAATGCTTTTAGGTTGAACCATTCATCTTTAGTTGTTTACTAAGCCTACAGCAAGTGTCAAAGGTCAGAGACAAAACGTTTGACCAAACTGCACAGTATCTGTTTTTAGGAGTGTACATGAGGAAAAGAGCACAAGCTGCTTTAGTAAAACGAATCTGGGATTTCTACTCAAGGAGTAGCTCACTTTAGCTTGAATCATTCATGCACACAAGGCATAAGAAATGAAACTCCAAAAAAAAAGGGTAAACCTGAAAAAACATTCATTGCAAATCAGCCTGTTTATACAGAAGCTGATGAGCCCTGACTGACAGCCACAGGAAATATGCAGCCATATATCAAACACTTGAAGTGATGAGGGAAAACTGCATACATTTCCAAAAGTAGTCAGCACATTGCAACTTCCTCAGGGGACTATATACCAAGCCTCACTCTCCTTTCACTCTTTTCTTGGTGTCTCCTTTTCACACATTCTCTGCTACATCTGAGTATCCTGGCCTGTGAAATGCAAACTGACCAACTCTATTCATTTTAAACAGATACACGCTCCAGACAGCTTGAGAACCAGAGGTACCCCCCTTATGAATGATTCATCCCAAATGACAGCCCCAGCTGAGATGGTACAATTTAGAGAAAGAGGGGGTACAGCAGAGCACACAGAAATGGTTATGTTCAGTTTTGCAACAGGGGCTGAAATTATCTGTACCTTCTGATATTGTTAAATTGTATGTGGCTGGAGGAAGTGGAGGCGCTGGAGTGGAGGATATTTCAGTCTGTTCTCAACCCTGAGCCAATTTCATGGCCTTATATATTTCCTGCTTTCAGGAGGTGCTTGTAAGCGCCTCCCTTCATGTCCAATTGTGATTAGTTTAGACTTGCCAACGCTCTGTCTCTGAATGTTGACCTTGAAATGTAGGGCATTCACCACCCCTGTACATAAAACCATATTAGAATTTCATGTTAAGCACACAGCAATATACAGCATACATTTTCATGAAGCAATAAAAAGAACCAGTGTCCACCGGCTCCCAGATGCCACAACCAGGACAGGATTTAATTTCTGCTCCTCTATTTGCAGGTCCCCTGTGTTACCGTCAAGCCTTTAAAATGCCCTGAGAATAAACAAACAAGGAAAGGACATCATCCTCAATGCTGTCTTCACAACTGATAAAAATCAGTTGCCCGGCTACTTCATTTATTACTCACTTACAGCAAGACACTCCTATCACTGTGTGCAGGAACAGTGTCACAGAAACTTCAGTGGTGGCGGACGGAGCTGTAGACTCGACTTCTGCAGAAGTTGCGTTGGCAAAAAAAGTCTGGAGTGGTTTTTGTCACTCGTTTGAAATGTCAGAATTGATGACTGTGGAAAAAAGTGCTAAACTACAGTTGAAGCCTTTGTTTTAAAAGCAGTTTGTTGGTAATTGCGTTGCGGTGTGCACTTGCAGAAGATGTATCATGATAGGTGCTGAAAAAATCAGAACCAGAAATGTGAAAAAGATCAAAAGAGCATTTTCTACACTTCCACTCCAGATCCGGTTGGAGAAATCATCCCCACCAACACTTTTAAAGGAATGTATTCTCTTCTGGTAGGTGTCCCTTTCAATTTACTGTGGAAATGTTCAAAATCCTGACTCAGAGACTGTCAGCCAACCCTAAAAAACCATGCAACACACAAACATACTGTACACACAGAGACACAAACACACATATCCCTTTGCCTAAATCTCCAGTTATCATACTGCTTCTCTCACTGCCCTCATTTCAGGCATGCATGCTGCGTGCTTTGGGAGCAGGATTGGTGGTTGTGGTGGTGGTGGTGGTGGACATTGAGGGGGAGTCGGAGGTGGCAGGCAGAGGGGGCCGGGGATCAATCCCCCGGCTCTTCATGAAGGACAGCAGCTGGTCGGGGATCTCCGCCAGGACATCCTTAGCCAGTCGGGCCATGCTCAGGACCTGGTTCCCTGACCGGTCGATGTAGTCCCGGAAAGGAACGAACTGAATGAGAACAGGAAAAAAATGGAAGATGATGATGACAACAAGACTGTCTTAATCAGCTAATGAAAGGACGGCAGAGGCAGCCTTTGCTGTTTCACCCCTTTCAAATGGCCCCAAAGGGCCCCGACGGACCTGAAGAATTGATTTTAAAATAAACTTCTTATTTGACTGAATGTGCAGAGGCATGGACGTGGGAAGTGGGGCTGCTGCAGCCCCCTCAGCACCTCCAAAACCATCAATTGATAAAAAGTGAGACAGACTCGAAGCAGAGAGAGAGAGAGCTCATGTGGACAATCCAGTGTTCTACACTGTGTTCAAAAAGCAACAACAGAAACACTATATCATATACTATAGTAATACTGTAATAATATAGGAATACTACAAAGATCTGGATACACAGTATTGCTATTGAAATATTTTAGGACTACTATAGCTAACAAAATAGCAACAGTATACTAAATAGTATAGTAAGTTTGTAATGTCTTATTATTTTTTTGCCAGCTTTAATATTTATACTGTTTATTCTGTAGTGCTGTTTTATGATTAAAGTGTGCATTTGTGCACACAATTATTTTCTGGTCCTTTAAAGGTCATAGAAACAAAAATGTTTGCGCATGTAAGCAGTAATGTGCAGATATATACCTTTATTATTAAAAACCAACTATATTTGAACTTTTATGTCATCCTACTAAGTAAAAACAGCTAACTTTTAATTTATGCATGGCAGGATAGAGGACATTTTGATCAGAAATAATGTCATTTATGTCAATAACTGTTAATGATAGCCTCAATCTGCTGAAAATAAATTGTTTCACTTTAAACAAAGTTTAACTCTTTGACTTACTTTAGTAATATATCAATAATAGGATCAGAATTCACAAAGGTTCCAGCAATAAAACTGCCATGCTGCAGGATCCAGTTTTTCCTGACGTGCCTGTGTGGTACAGGTTGGAATTGAACAAAATCAACCCCATGTAAAATTTCACTGGTTGTAGAATATACCCTACCTGGACAATGTCTCTTTCAGCAAAGCGTCCCCTGGAGGACACTCTGACCTCATCCCCATCCAGCTCCTCCATAGCTGTAGACAACAAACACATATACAGTAGCTGTCAGGTAGAGCCAAAACATAGTGTACATTCTATGTGTGCTTTGCTGAACAAATTAGACACATGGCTATTTATAGGACAGCTACAGGGGAAACGTTCTTACTTTTCAAGGTAATGCAAATACAAAATAAAAATCTAAAAAAAGAATTTGGTCAGTTTAGTTTGTCAGTTTTAGCTAATCAGAGTATCAGTCTGATAGCTCAGCCTGTTGTTGAAATACATAGTATGATGAATGTTTAATTCTTTTTTTGTGTTCTATGCTTTCTATCCTGACATGTGTTTTATTGTGGGCACTGTTTAGGATGTTCATTTCAAATCCCTGTCATTGGTCCATTGCTCGTATAGTAAATATAGACTATTTCAGATCAGTCCACAGCTACTGTTGTTCATTATCCTGTACTCTTCTTCTTCTTTTTTTTTTCCTGTCGCAAACTAAGTCTCAGTTTTCAGTCATTAGTGGAAATCATTATAAATCAACAGCACAAAAACATTAGCTGTCTGGCTAACTTAACTCACTTCCAGTGTAAACAGAGTTAATTATGTCTCACAGGAAAATCTTCAGCCACTCAAAGTACACTCATTTTTGTTGAATTTATTTCTCTTTTAAATAAACTCTATCTATCAAACACTAACTGAAATAAACCTCCACACTTGTAGACGATACAAAGCCTTTGTCTATTTTTATGATGACAACAAACATCACTATAATGGGTTAGAATGCACAGAACTGATTTCGGTTGTCTTATCTTGGTAAGGTGACAAAAGGAGCAAACACTGAAATGGTGTTTTGCATTATAAGCATTCTTTTTCCTTCTGCAGCCTCAACACGGTGTCCATGATGTTGCAAACTAAGACCAGAGGCAACACAAGTGCAGAGCCAGCTGCTGCCAAGCTATGCAACAGTCCTCAGGGACTAACAAAGAGTTCAGACCAAAGACAGGTTGGCGGTTCATCTGTACCACATCTGTTCCCTGCCGCTCTCTGAGCGGAGGAAGAAACAATAACTTATTCTGTAAACCAACCTCATTAATGCTTATATAGGCCACAGGAAAGACGCGAAGATGACTGGTGTTCTGCAAGACGCTATTTATAGTTTCTTATCAACAAAGCAAATCAGACGAGCAAGTGACAAACAATATGTTGCATTCTCAAGAGGGATCTTTTCATATTTGAATTTTATGGGAACAGGAAAGGAAAAGATGCTGATGGGAGAGTATGATGCACCAAATGGCACACAGGGATGGCAGATGGTGGTCGGGAGCAGCAGGGGAAAAAGAGGAGAAGAAATCCTTTGACATGTCTGAGAGGAAATGGTGAAACAGCTGACAGAGATAAACCGGGACAGAGCGGACGGACACAATGGAGGAGAGAAAAAAGAGAACAGAAATCGATTCAGACAAAAGGTGTGAATAAGTGGTGGTGAAAGAGGGTTCAGGGGTGTTGGGGTAATTGTGAGCAGAGGTCCAAAGAGTTACTGAAGCTAGGTAATGCTCGA
>JAPMOB010052858.1:0-14106 GCA_029875015.1 Lepomis gibbosus | reverse complement strand
CTTAACCCCTACTTGCTCCAGAGGCGTGCGACCTCTGACATATATAGCAATTGTAAGTCGCTTTGGATAAAAGTGTCAGATAAATGTAAATGTAAAGTTTGTCTTTCACTATAATTAGTTTTCCTCCATGGATTATCCATGTTTACCTCTCTCTTTAGCGGTACCAGCCGGTCGGAAAGTGAAACTTAAGTTCTGTCCGGCATCATTTTTTTGCTACCTTCCTTTATAATGTGTAAGCTACTCTTTTCTATTATTTTAGTAGTTTATATTGAGTTTAGCATGGCAGTGCATGAGTTAACACTGGTTTAAACGATAAAAGCTTTGACATAAATGTCAAATCTAAAGGCTGATTTTTTGCTTCTGAGAAAGTTGAAGAAACCAGATGGTTAAATGTGCCTTTAAACTTTTCTTTATGGTCAGAACATGACAAGCACTTGATGCAAACCGGCAGTCTGATAGCAAACAGTGGAAATCTTCACAAATCTGAGGTAGAGCATTCAAATGAAACATATGCAGGAGAAAAAATAAGTAAAAACTTTTCCAGCCCCTTTTCCTCAACAAAATCACTATCTTACTAGAAAGGAAAGTGCATTGAAACACTTAAGGGACACACTGCCTAGGTGCCTGTCTGACGCTGTCAGACTTTTGTATTTTATTTGCAGAAAATGGCAATTGGTACATATTTCCGCACCAAGTAGTTGTATGTGGATAGACAACAAATTTGCATTCATGTTGTCATGGTGTCCCTGACCACCTCCAGAGGTCGTTTTGCTTGAGATCGGATCACAATCTGTCCTCTAATTATCTCAGGTGCATTTACACCTGTACTTTCATTTAGTCATGTGCTACCCGATCACAATCTGATAACCCAAAATGCATTTTAATGCTATTTGTAAACAGCCTCTATGTTCTCTGATTCGGAATATGCAAAGTAATTCACCTGTGGTGAAAATAAATCTGCCAAATATGGTATTTTGGGTTCTTAAATTTAGATTTGTTGAGGTCTTAAAAGTTCTTAAAAAGCATTAAAATTGACTTTAAATCCAGCAAGTGCAAGAAACCTGATATAGTATATGTTCTAGGTAAAGGCAGAAAGCATTGGATGGATCTGCAGTCTTTATCACAGTACTTTTGACAGTAATGTACATGAAAACACAACTCTGCACTGTGTTAATGTTCAGGCCATTACTCTGCCTGTCACTGCTTGCAGGACCCAAAGCCTCAAAAGATGCTTTTGTCTGGGTATGGAGTGGAGTTGGCCATAAAAAGCACAGAATACAAAGCTGTGGACGACACCAAAGTAAAAGGTCAGTTGTTGACTTCTCAAACATTGTATGCTGGATCTGGGCAATATCCAAGGCAATTAAACAAAATCTTTTGCTTTACAGATTCCAAGACAGCTATAAAGGCTGAGGATGATAATATTGACGAAGTTCAAGGATTCCTTTTTGGATCATTGAAGTAAGTAGCTTAACTCTAACATGTTAATTGCATTAATGTTCTTTTTAATCTCTCCAGTTTCTGCTGTTGCTGCTGGGCGTTCTGTCCTTGGTGTGACTTGATAAAGAGATAAAAAGAAGTCCTCGCATTATATTTTCCTCTTTTACCACTCTTAAGGAAATCTCACCCTGAACTCCAGGAGCAACTTGGTGAGCTTCGCAAACATCTGCTGGAGAGCACAAATGACATGGTCCCTCTTAAAGTGTGGGAAATGCAAGGTATTGATTTTCTATTTTAGTTGTTTAATGATTAGCAGAGAAAAAAAATCAATACATTTGGAATGTATATTTACTGCAATGTGGACTTTTGCATTAGCTTTTGAATTACTGTATATAACGCCATTTGTGCCTGGATAGGCTTTTGTTTTATACTCTTTGATCAGCAGTTAATACAATGTCATAACACTTTTATTCTAATGTCCTTTGATTGCCTTGCATGGATTTAATATGTCTTGACATACTGTGCAATCGTACATGTGTAAATGTTGATAATTTCATTATTTGATCTCCATAGATCTTAGTTTCCAGGCTGCTGCCAGAATGATGTCCGTGCCAAAGTTTGATGCTTTGAAGCTCATGCAAGACCTCAGTCAGAATTTTCCAAGTAAAGCCAGGTAAGAAAAATCATCATGTTTTGTCTTTCCTGGTGTCTGGTTAACACATTTTTGGGACCCCTACTCTGTTACAATGCTTGAATTCAGGCACAACAAATGCTGTTTACTTGAAAAAACCCATTTTTTTTAAAAACCCATTTGTTTGCGCATTAGCCAAAGTAATGACACCTTCAACACAGAGATCTAATCAACTTTTTGATGTTTGCTTATTTGGCCTCGGGCACACTGTAATAACACCAAAAAGTGCTGAGTAAGAGTTGGGTGTTTACAGGGAATTGAATGAAAACGTACCATCTTGAGGGCCCACAGGTTTTTGGAGATTAAAACTGACATTTTACTGCCGGCTGGGGATGTGCTAAAAGCTGATGGTGACTGTACATTGTGTTTTACTGTTCCCACAGATCACTGACAAGGGTGGCTGTAAAGCAGGAAATGAGAAAAGAAATTGAGGAGAACCAAAAGGTGCAATATCATATAAGGAGCATTCCCAACCTGATAGTGCAAGAGGTTTACTTTGATGACATCCTTAGCCATTGTACATGTTTTCAGTTTAGATAATGAATTTCAAATCTTTATCTGAAATAGATTCCATAACAACATGATATTTTAATCTTACCTTTCTCCTAGTCTGTGTACACAGTGTATCTCTTCTGCTTACTGCTGTAGTCTCTGTGCACATCTTTTCTTGTCAAAAGATCAGACATTAAAGGCAGAACCGCTCATTTTGAGCTTGTTCTTTTAGCGTCTCAGTGAGACCATTGGTGTTCACCCGGGAGACGGGGAGCTCTTCATCAACGGACTGCATATTGATCTGGACATTCACAACCCTTTCAGGTAGGAACCCAGCAGGAGGGAACAGTGTTCTGCCTGTGCTCTCCCCAGGAAGCCTCAGACCTATGCACTGGCTCGGTAATCCCATTGCGGCAAGATCAAAGATTGTTGCAACACAAAGCCACTGCCACACAGCTAATAAAACAAACCTATGATTTTGTATTTACAGCATTTTGGACATCCTCAGAGGTGAGGCCAGGGTCTTGGAGGGGCTTCATAACTTAGGCATTAAAGGAGAACATCAGGGCAAGTTGCTGAGATTACCTGTGAATGCTGTGGATGACAGCTATGCCTTAGACATAAGACATCCAGCTATAATGGTGAGTCCTGTTCAGAAGCATTATTCTTCTGGCTCAGATCATCACTGCAAGTGTTTTTTTTTCTTTTTCTTTGTGTACTCACACCAGAGTGTGAATTAGTGGATTACTCATCAGGCTCTTGCAACAGTCTTGAGCCTGCCAGAAACGTTGATTATTAATTGGGAAGTTAGCCAGGAAAAGCTATCAAATTAAGAACTTGCAAGTTTTCATTTTGGCCCCTTCGGCCATTTTAATATTCTTGGTACTATAAAAATGCCAAAGATATGAAGATTTTAAGCCTTTTCACATTCAACCAAGAGGTCTGTCATTTCAGCATGCATCTAGCCTTCTAGAAAGGGAAAGTATGCATGTGTGTTCGAGAGACCGAGAGAGAGAAAGAGAGTGTAACAGATAATGATTCTGTGCTAGTGAGGCAAACGTTTGCACTGCGGGGAGATTTGTGCTGTAAGTTACGGATAGGAAGTCCACTGTTGGTGGTAGATTGGTGATGGATGATGCATAATTTTGCAGCTGTGATTCTGGTCATTTATCATAAAAGCCATATCTAATAGGTTTCTCTGGTGGTGGGTGGTAGAGCGTTATAACAAGTGTACATGTTAAATGTTGTACTCATCAGATCCAGCGTATTTTTGTCCACATAGCAGTTTGGTTATGTGTTGTGCAACAGCTTTTTTTTGCATGTCCTATGTGTAATTTCCTGTTTATTGAGCAGGTAGGTTGCTCTTGTTAAAGTACGTGCAAGTTCAATCTATGCACCTTTTATACCTTGTGATGTGATTATTCAGGTATAATGGAGTTAACAGGAAAGAGAGTATAATGTCAAAAGTTACATTATGTAACACTGCGATATCTTGTTGCTCTTGAGAATTAACAGGATATGCTTAACACCACACTGAATCATTAATGTCAAGTACAGGGTGTAGTTGCTGTTGGAAATGCAGTCAAGGCCATATATTCAGTGAATCCAGCATTGGATACAATGCAGGCATTACTGAATATGTAAAGCAAAAGCCAGTATTTTGATTTGTTTGACACATGTTCATTGCAGAAATGTAGCCATAATGTAGAAAACACTGCTCCACCACCACCACCCCTCCTAATTGTCCTTAAGTGAGGTACAAAGTCTCTACCGATTCCAGGGTTGTTATACTGTTCCTTGTACTTAACTCATGAATATCATCATTTTCACACAAGCCTTTTTCTTGTCATGCACTTTCCAGTGGATAAATGACATAGAGAATGACCCAGTGTACCGCAACTGGCCAGTGGGTGTACAGGAACTCCTCAGAGCCACTTTTCCTGGAGTCATCCGGCAGATCAGACGCAATTTCTTCAACCTGGTGAGTCCCCTGAATGCCAGAAATGCTGAGGGGGTAGTGCAGATGGCGGGGATGGAAATAAGAAATATCTTCATTGTAGTTCAGTTGTTCACTTCGACTTGCTTAACTGAACTCTATGAAACTTTTCTCTGCCAGACTCTGCTAGCCTCTAATTGTGGGGTGTTTGCTAACATTTCAGTCAGCGCAGTCAGGCACACTCTCACAGACGAGTACACTGAGTACATTTTGACTACTTAACATTGTCTCTGATTATCAGAACTGTCTGGGACTGGGTGTATTGTTGTATCTGCTGAACTCTAATTCATGTATGATTCAAGTCAGCCATGTATTCTGATTCAGATTTGACGAGGATGCCTTTTGTTGTTAGGTGCTGTTCCTAGATCCAGTACGGGAAGAAAGTGTTGAACTTGTGAAACTAGCAGAGCTTTTCTACAAGCATAAGATCCCTCTGAGGTTGGTGCTGTTATTTCTCACAGCTGTTTTGTATGGTCCACACTTGGAGTTTCTAATCTGTACCAGGTAGTGATTCTCATTTCACCTGAAAATTGAATAATTGTTTTTGCCCCCTTCTTATAGAATTGGATTTGTGTTTGTTGTCAACACCAAAGATGAGATTGATGGCTTCTCAGATGCAGGAGTTGGATTTTACCGACTGCTGAATTATATTGCAGACGAGTATGATTTATCCCAGGCTCTCATGTACATGCTCTCAGTAAGTATGTCACATATATAAATCTGTGTTGTTTCAGCGGGCATTTCTTGAAGATTAACTAAAGGACACTCCATGCTAGCTCATATCTGTGCCTCTGAAGTCAGTTGTTTTATTGTGCCTTGTGTTATCCCAGAGGTTTGGAAATTATTGGACAAGATGAATGAGTGGGATTTTTACATCTGGTATCAGCTCTTTCAAAAGAGTTGGAAATTATTGACAGTTGGAGGGGAAGACGGTGATGGTCAAATCTGATCTGACTTGCCACTCTCTTGTAGTTGTACAGCCAAGTAGATGTAGGGGGGACGCTGTCTGTTGATACAATTTCTGCTTACCTGAAGAGAAAATTCCCTAAAGCCAACGCTGAAAGGATTCTAGGTGTAGAATCTGAGTATGATGACAAAAGAAAGGTAAGGACATGAAATAGCTCTCTCTTGTTTCTTTCTCCTTTTTGGAAGTAAGAATAAGTACTTACTAGGAGCATCTAAGGATTCCGTCCATGTTTTGTGTGCTCCAGGATGGTGCCCTCTTCTACAAAAAGAGTGGCCTGGGTGCCCTACCTTTGGCTTTATTCAACGGAGTTCCTCTGAGCCCAGATGAGATGGACCCAGATGAGCTGGAAACCATCATCCTGCAGCATATAATGGACACCACCACCTCTTTCCAGAAAGCTGTCTTTATGGTAGGACATGTCTGTACAGAAAGACCCAGACTTCATATGTACCAAACCTACCTCTGCTTTCTGCTAGAGGTAGAATATTTGGATCAATATACTCAATATACTCAGTTCTAAAGTTCTCCAGCACAGTGCCGGAATTCCGGTGCTGAGTGTTTTTATATTCGACAATATATAGTTATGACCATGGAAAACATTCTTGCATATTTAACTGTTGCATGATATATGTGTGTAGCGCCAGTCCTCAGCACAATCTCTGTCGATGTATGCACAAAAGAAGGGGTCTGGCTCTTCCTAACTACGTGGACACTTATTGGCTATTGTAGGCCGTGGACAGGGCATCAGATTTTTTATTGGGTCAATTAAGGTGCCACTCAAAAGGTCAAGGTAATGCGTTTTGGACTAAAAATTTTACTGGATTGGATCATCTGGACCTTTGCCAACATAACAAGGTCAGTTTTGTTCTAAAGTAATGTATCGATAGCCTACGGCTTTTCTGGTAAGTGGTGTCAATTTTGATAATTAGTAGTGCTTAAAGTGTATCACTGGTACCAGTAATTCTAAACTTTCCTCCAAGGTGTAGTGGGACTTTTCTTGGGTACCGGTGTCCTCTCCATATCACTATGTGCACTATGGGCACTATGTGACGCTTACCTGTTCCCATTCTCGCTGGCCTCCTAATCTCTCTGTAAAAACAGAGGAGAAAGAAGCGTGGGTGTCTTTCATGCAGTCGTGTGCGTAAAGTTGCTCAATAACGTAGTTTTTTGTGAACTGACTAATCACAGCCTGGAGGTGACGGGACACAAAAAAAGGTTTGATGCTGCTATAGCAAACTTTAGAAATGATGAACTTGTTGTTTTGCATGAATCATTATTGACGAGTAGTACTTAGCATTAACTAATGTAATTTAGAAACTGACCACCAAGTAGATCATTTTTCTTACACAAATTTAATGAATGGAAATAACCCACACAAATGTAACTGCTGTCCAACTGGAACAGATTTTATACCAGTGGTAAGATATATTACCCCTAATCTGAGCCACTATGTCCCCATCACATTTCAACACAGAATTACGCTCTTGCCCCTTACCTTGCATTTTTGTTGTAACCCCCGAATGCATTTCAAGAAGAGAAAATATTCTTGCTTTAAGCCCTGTATACTGTACATGAGTGAAGTAAAGTGAATAAACACTGGACATATGGGAGTTCTTCCATGCTTCAATATGCATATAAGTAATATTTCACATACTAGCTGACAGACTCGTATTTACTTTTTGCTTAATATTAGATTGAAGTTAACATTGATGTTCTTTGATAACTAAAGCACAGAAACATGATGCTTTATTTTATTATAATTCTAAATGATCTCTGTCTGAAAACTGTTTTATTGCAGCAGCACAGTCTATAATGTAGATAAAACAGAGCTAATACTGTGTTAAAACATGAAAAGCATATTAACTCACTGACCAATAGCCAGCATCTTTTTTTGCTAGATAGCAGAGCATTTCACTTTGTAGTTTTACAAAGCGCATTATAGCGTATAAATACTCCTCCCTGGCCCACATTGTTGCAGAAACAGGCATGTTTACATTTAACTGCATGTTAGCTTTTCAGAAACATGGGCATACCCAAGATCCACTATTTCTTTATGGATTGATGTCCTCAGTGACATCACTCTCATCCATTCTATCCTATGCTTACAGGGCCAGTTGACTGAGGGTTCAGATGTGGTGGATTATCTAATGGAGCAGGCCAATGTGGTTCCCAGGATGAACCCTCTAATTCTGAGCACTGACAGACAGTACCTCGACTTCACTGCCACCCCAGGTGAACTGTGCATCTTAAACTATGCATTATTGATTCACTTGCTTCATATACGTATAATATTTATTTATTTAGTTTTATTTATTTATTAACTTTTTCTGCTTTGTTTTGCAGTTGTAGATGATTGGGAGGACACAACTATGTTTTCATACTTGGACTCCAGAGACAAAACAGCTGTGATGGCTAAGAGAATGAAGTACTTTACAAATAGTGGTAAGAAGTCAAATATTATTTTATGACCACTTAAAACAGTTTCAATTTCTGATGAATACACACCATGTCATTTTCAGCAACACAGTGACTTGCAACAATATCAGTCACTTATTCAAACACCCGAATATCATATCTGGATTTAAACCAGAACAATCATTCTGCATTTACTTGTTGAAAATCTATAAAAAAAAGAACAGTATCTAAACAAAAATGAATCCTACACTGCTTTACTGATCTATGAAAGTGTGAAATTGACCTTTGTTAGAGCAGACAGGCTGCGCCTCCAGCAAGATAATTGCTGGGTCTGCTGACTGGCTTTCGGCCAACAGTCTAAATGGTCGTCAGAGCTGCATTTCACTGCTCAGGCCTGGAGTGTAACTGTCTCGCTGAGGCTGAGGAAGCTGATTGCCATCCTCCCTTTGTGGACTGGCTGACCGGATGACTTCTTGCTTTTCTGACTGACTGATTGACTGACTGACTGACCGACTTGGGGGCATATAACTATGACAGGTGGCACAGTTCTCCACTGATATACTGAGCTCTCTGCCAGATGCCTCAGTCTCTCACTTCTCACAAGCCGAACATTCACTGTAACGCCGGTACCTAATTTTCCTTCTCACTTCTCAGCTGATTGTCAGTGTATAAGCATAAGCCAACCTATTTAAAGGATTATTAGCAGCTCTTGCTACGTAAAAAATGCCACGTAAGTGTTAAGGTTGACGTTGAGATAGAAAACTGCTCAAACATACATTTGCCCTCCACTGGTACTTTAAAGGAAACAGTTTGAATTGTCATGTGTTTTGTATCATGTGTAGTTAGAGTGCTATAGATTTATTATTATTATTATTTTACCTTAGATGAGGAGGGGATGAGTGCTGTGACCATGTGGATAGCCGGAGATTTTGAGAAGGTCTCAGGAAGAAAACTATTGTTGAATGCTCTGAAACATCTGGTGAGTATCATCTACTGTCTGTCCTGTTCACCTCTATGCATTAAAAACATAAATACTGATCTTATTGAAGTGAAATTATTCGTGAATCCCAATACCAGTGCTAGTTTTAAAAAAAAAAGTCTTTACAATATACCACAAGCCTTAAATTCTTAATAGGAAAAAATGTTGACTCAATCAATACACATTTACACATTTCACAAATCATGCTACAAAACACACCCCCTGTAAATCTGTACCTCACATACAAGCGGAAGAAATGACGTACATTGAGATACTTTGTAAATGGCAGGCCCATATGACTTAAAACAAAGTAAATTTACACAAAAATTTTCACAAAAATCATAAACGTAAGCAAACAGGCGTTTTGTATTTGTTATAAAAAAATTCCTTGCTGGTAGAAAAAGCAAAATAGGAGAAACCTTTACTGTTGCTTTTAAGCAATCAACACTCTCTCCTCCTAGTGCTCTCCCTCAGTGACACCTGCGGTCTGGGGAAATATGAGAATGTGTGATCGTTGTGTGAATTTATATCACTGCTCAGATTATATGTGTGTGTGTGTGTCTCTGTGTCTGTGCACGCAAGCAGAAGTCCAGCCGCGGAGTTCGTGTAGGGGTGATAGATAACCCCAGCGGAAAGCCCAGCGGAGATAACACTGTGCTGTATAGGGCTATCTGGGCCTCTCTCCTCACCCAGAAGAGTAAGGCTGCAGCAGAGTTTGTGCAAAAACTCCTGAAAGAGGAGAGCAGCCAGCTCCTCCAACATGGGACCAAGATGAAGGACTTACTGATCCAGGTAAAGGAGGGATTAAGTAACACAGGTCTGTTTTTTTTGGTCAATTCAGAGAAATTCAGTTATCAGTTCATTTTTCTTTTCAAGCAAACTGGAGCCTTTGAGATTCTATACTTTTTGCAATTACATCAAAGTAGAAATGTGTCCTGGGTTTGAGGTATAGCTTTGCAATATATTGATTTGCTGATTATATTGGGTTATGACTGACTAAATTACATTTTTATTTTCATGATTGTACTGTCATAAATTTGTGCTTATTTCTCCTTAAAGCTGCAATACAGTGCTTTAGGGATTCCACCTTAATACTTCACTGATACTGACTGAAATGTGTCTGTAGCACAGAGTATTAAAAACTGTCAAGAACCGTAAGCTGGCAACAGATATCTGGTCAAATTTACATCCTGGTTTTCTTATTATATAATCAGATAGTTGTAAGTAGACTATGTGGGAATGTCCAAGCAGTAAACATAGAAATGTTTATAGGAACAATGCAAAAGTATTGTTTGTGTGCCCTAAAATCTATCAAATCAACAAGTGAAATGCTGTCAGTTATATATAGATATTAGAGGAGGGTCACATGCATAAATACTGTGTTAGTTAATTTTCTGGAAATTCAATTGATAAACCATTTAGCCTGTTTTAGGTTGAACCGGTATAAGAAGTACAGTACCTAAGGTACTTCATCACATTGATGTAAAATCCTATAAATCTAATACTGCCATAAAACGGCCCTACTCAGTGATTTGCAACACTGCATGTCATTGACTAAACAACCAGAGATATTAAAGGCATAGATACAAATATAAACAGTATAGCAAAAGCTCTAACAGCTGATACATTTATATTATCCTATGAGAAACAGCACCCTAAAAGATATGCAGGATTACAAAATGAACTGAAAGTAACAAATTCATTTTACTAATTCATAAAATTGGAATAATGTTTTCAACACTGAACTAACTGAGAACATTTTAGGCAGAACTGATGAGCATGGCGGCACAAACGAGGAAAACAAAGGTTGGATTTAACCACTTGCAGACATTTGCCTGCCACTGCTATCATGATTTAAGTGCACAGTCAGGGAAAAATTGTGATTGATGAGCCCTTCTTCTCATTCCTCTCCTGAACATCTACTAACAGAATACATTTAGAGCAAGCATGATGCTCCACAGTCTGTGGATGCCAAGGCAAGCAGCCTACTCCCTGTCAGTTCCACTTGATCTGTCACAGGGGCCAGCACAAAGCGGGCTCCACACGCTGAATCTTTAACTAAAAAGTGATGGTGGATACCTGGTCTTCAGGACCTGGAGCTGAGCTCTTGCTCACCTTTCATGGTTGTGTGAGCCTTGTGTGTTCAGCCAAGCCTGACCATCACTCTGCTCTGTAAGCAGTCTACAGGCACTAGTGTTCTCCATGCTGTGGTGTGTGGTATCCACCCACACAACATTACACATAAGAAAAGGCACCAATCAACAAATCAGCTGACAGGAGAGCTCGCATCTCTCCCATCAGGAATAAGTCACACAGCGCAGGTTACATTTGGGGACCCTCCATAACAAACTGGCCTTCAATTATACCAGCCTTAAACAATGGGGAGAGAATGGGCTGGAAATAGCAACGGAAAGATAGGTTGGAGGTGGCTGTGTGAGTTGAGACCCAGAGTCGAGGGATATGAGTTTATTATTGGCTGCCAGACAGACTTGCTGACTGGATTGTGCTGACATTATTGGTATTTCACCTGTTCTCCTGAGGAGAGATGTTGGAGAAACTAATAACCTGACTCCACAAACCCTCCATACTCCCACACCTAATTTGTTATAGACAAAAATAGCTGAGGCTTAATTAAGTTTGTTATATTAATTACAAATTGATTCATCTAATTTTCACAAATGTGCATTTCTTACAGCTCTCTCCTCTGGCTGAAATATTTTATGTTTGAAAGCTGCAGTAATTGCGCTGATGATGCAAGGCATCAATGATATTGTGAATAATTGTTTTGCTTCCAATACATCATTCTTTATGCCAACACACAACTCTGATTTTGTTTATGACTATTGGACATTAAAGTTACATGACAAATTCTTCAGAAATACGTGAGTCAACAATTTATCTAACATCCTAAACAAACTTGTTATTCCGCTCCAGGGCATGGCCGAAGATGCCTTTGAAAAAAAGTTTAACACACTGGAGGTGGATCTTATCCGTAGTCAGCAGCTGTTTTGTAGAGACGTCCTGAAACTGAGTCCTGGACAGCGGGCAGTGATCAGCAATGGCAGGGTGAGTGACTTACACAACACAGTTCAATTAGCATCTTCTCAGTTACCTCAGAATTTCTACATTATTGCCAGAAAGGTAAATCATTGGTTAAATGTTGCTGCTATTGTTTGGTACAGTGGCGTAGGCTGCTGCACTTTGGTGGATTTTTCCCTCTTGTGTTCTCAGAGTGCTTCCTTAGTACTGTCAGATCAGCGAGACTGTTTCTCAAAGGTCACAGGTGGCACAAACTGCACTTGGCGTGCATGTTTGTGTGTGTCTGTACGTGCTGACTGAATGTGAGTACAGAGCTGATGACTGATGTCTCAGCAGCAGTGATGCTGACAGCTGCGGATGAAGAGGCCAGCCTCTGAGATGGCAGTAACAATTAATATCATTTTACATTTCTTTGCTGCAGTGACAGGACTGTACTCCCAAAAATAGAAAGGGGAAAAACACAGGCACCGTGACTGAATCCCATGCCTTTAAGTGGATAAAACCCTGTGTTACAATCACATTACATTTAACACCCCCCTTGGCAAGTGGTAAATAATACATGCTGAGATAAGAATTGGGAAAGTCGTGTTCTGACTGCATTATTTTTCCCTCATGTTAGATCCTTGGTCCATTTGAAGAGCAGGAAGAATTCACTGTGGAGGATTTCCACTTGCTAGAGAAGATTACACTGAGCGGTTCTGCAGAGAAAGTCAAAGCCAAAGTTAAACAGATGGGGATGAAGCCAAAGCAGTATGTTTGGATTTTTCTGCCTTGTTATGTGAGAAAAATGTCTCTTCCTTCTGTCTTTTTTAATTGTCTGTGATAAATATTTGACCAGCGCATCATTAGAGGATGACGGCAGTAGTTGTTATGATGTGAAATACCTTTTACCTTTTTACACTTTTCTTGAGTTTGTCTTAAAGGTTCTGGAAACAAAAACTCCTCTTCTTTTCCACCTTATGTGAAAAAATCTTGAACAAGCTCTAATAAGTGGTCTATAATTCAGTAAATATCAGTTTCTGAGTTTGAAGGTAGCGATAAAAGGTTGAAAGATTGACATCACGTAATGTGAGCCCCGTTTGACATCTCTCCTAACACGCAGTAGAATTAATAAATGATGGACTGAACCTGCAACTCCTCTTTTTCCCTTAGCGCCAGTGACTTAATCATGAAAGTTGATGCCCTCCTAACTGCAGCCCCCAAAGGAGAGGTCAGGAGGGATGTTGACTTTCTCAGAGACAGCCACAGGTGGGCAAAGTTTTTTTCTTTGTTTACTCTCCTATTGGCTCTGCAGTCTCACAAGAAAGTGTTTACTCTTCTTTTGTTATAATGGATGTGAAAATCGCTATGCCATCATTTTAAGCAGTGCAGAAAGGCGAATCTTTTGATTTGCAGTTCTGCTGAATAAGGGTTGTATAACCTTTTTGTTGCTGAATCCGCTTTGGTGTGCTGTTCTCGTCCTCAGTGTGCTCCGTCTCTCCCCGCGTGAAAACGAGGTGTTCTATGATGTCGTCGCCATCGTCGACCCCCTCACTAGGCAGGCACAGAAGATGTCCCCTCTCCTGATTGTAAGCTGTATTCTTCTTTTGTATTCTACTCCTCTCTTTTCCATCGATTCATGATACAGCAAGAACACTTTAGAATGACTTTCACTGAAAGGAAAAGTACATAAACAAAAAGCTTGCCAAGGTGCACTTCAGATAGAATTTTTCTTTTTCTTTTTTTTTGTTACATGATGCTAATGATCAGATGTTTCATGGTTTAGTTTCACTGTATCCCATGGGCTGTCTACTGCATGTTACTGGAGGCTTGGTGTGGTGAGGATTTGACTTGGGTGAGCATGAAAATGACTCACCATGCCTTTACAGGTAGCCACCTTGAGTAGTGTTACAGTGTACACTTTTCTGTAGCATACTGCAGTATGCACTAATATAATCATATCAGCGTCACAGCTGTTTAAGGAAGGTATCTGTTATAACCGTTGGCTCATTATTTTTGACTGCTTTATAGGGCTGGACTAGAATATTCGAATATTCGTTCGGTGGGTTGGTATTCGATTTGAAAATGTGACATTCGATATTCGTTTT
>JAPMOB010052829.1:0-12417 GCA_029875015.1 Lepomis gibbosus | reverse complement strand
AGTTTCTGAATCACTCAGACCAGCCCGTCTGACACCAGCAACCATGCTACGTTCAAAGTCCCTTAAATCCCCTTTTCTCTCCATTCTGATGTTCAGTTTGAACTTCAGCAAGTTGTCTTGACCACACCTACATGCCTAAATGCATTGAGTTGCTGCCATGTGATTAGTTGATTAGCTATTTGTGTTAACAAGCAATTGATAAAGTGGCTGGTGAGTGAATGTCAGTGGGAATAAAACCAATGTCTGTATCCACTGCCCCATTGCTGCCCTCTGATGTAAATTATGTTTAGATAAATTTTAGCATTAATCATTTGTGCAACTCATTGCACAAATGATTAGCACAACTATAAGCCTTAGAATGCATACCGTTATAAAATCAAGATTACCATGCATTAAATTGTTTGTTGTATTGTAATGAAAGCTTGTATTTGTCTGTCCCCTGACTCACTTTTTGCAGACTCTTTACAAGTCCGTAACGGAATGCTTATGGTTGGCAGTTGCGAATCACCACAAGTCGATTTCCTTTCCTGCCATCGGCACTGGAGGACTCAAATTCAACAAGAAAGAAGTTGCCCAGATCATGTCATGTGCTGTGGCAAACTTCGCCCAAAACAGCACTATGAAGACAGAAGTTAATTTTGTCATATTTCCTTCTGACGAGGACACCTTTAAGGTTGTGTTGCCAACAAGTTGACATACTAGTAGAATATTATTACCATATTGGCTATGTGTATCCACAGCAGGGGGCTAAAATAAAGATTCCTTTACAGTAATCATAAGAGAAAGGCAACTTAGAGAGACACCACAATAGGGACAAAGAAATAGGAACGATGAGAACCAAGAAAAGGTTGTGTGTGAATGAGGGCTATGAATGATGAATGATACTGTATGAAGCCGTTATGATCTTAATCAGGTAAAGGCAAGTTACAGTTAATAAATCTGCAATCTTTAGTGGATTGATTTGATAATGTAATATCTGTCTGCGTGTTTCCTGTGGTGTGAGACACTCCCTACACCTGCTGAGAATTGTTGACTGGGTTTGTCCGGTCACACGAGTTCAGTTGCCAATACTCTCTAACTTAATAACTCAAGGAAACCTCCTGTATGCTTCATTAATTGTATCATAAAATACAAATATATATATATATATTAATGACCTTCTCTTTCCAGGCTTTTGAGGAACAAATAAGATATCTCCAGCAGGCAGCATCTCGTCCCAGCTCTGCTTCACCTGGTAACTACTTGGTAATCATTTCATGTATACAAAGGTAAACTTTAATGTAAGTACTTATGGGGATGAAGGTGATGGAAACGCCTCAGACTATCTGAGGCAGTGAAGAACACGAGCAGGAAGTCATAGTCGTGCCATCAGCATGTAGTAATGCTGTCACAGGCATGGATGATTCTGCTTTGGCTGCTGTTGTGCCTCTAGAAACAGCTCTATTTACATTTTCTGTAATTCACTGTTAATTGCAGAGGTTGCCAAAGAATACAGTAAAGCTAATGTAAAAATTATTGTTTCACCAATCGTGTTGTTGAAATTAATAAAACAGTAATAGAAATTGATCCTAGATTGCTGCACTGATGGTGGACTTGTGATGTCTTCTCCAGCAGCACTTGAGTACAGAGATGACTACCAAGGCAGCAGAGCTCCCACTCCACTGATCAGCCTGAGCGGCCGCTCTGACGAAGCTGTGATCGAGGCTGAACGGTGGCTCCAAGGCCTTCTCTTTTTTTCCTCTGACGCTGTCATTATCCGCAACAACTTCATCCAGCACTTTGGCGAGCGGGAACACCTGAAGCTATCCCGTCTAAGAAAAAAGGGCGTTTACATTGAGGAGCTTTTGGACAACGGTCACGCAAGCATAATCGTAAACGGGGGTTCAGATGAAGACGTTGCAGTTGTCGGGTTCCAGGTGGAAGCCATGCTCTGCAACGTCCAGAAGGAGTTTGTCAGAGAGGAAGAGCTTGTCATGTTTCAAATGTTGAGGAATCATGTGACCTTTGAAAGAAAGGCCGTTGACCACTCCACCTCAGAGTTCATAGACAGATTATCTGACTTCCCAAAAAAGGGGCCACGGATATTGAAGGTACAGTATGTGTAAATACAACGTAAGTTGTTGTAGGAAGCTTTATTCTAAGGTTCACGTCAAGACTTGATTTTTCAATATGTCTTAACATTTCAGTTATTTTACACTTAACAAATGAGGAGTCGACATTTCACTTTCTCAAATAAGAGTGTTACTTCTGATTTGTTTCACACACTGCAGCTGTCTGACCAGTGGAATATGTTATTTTCAGGTGGACAGAGTGGAGAACCCTGCACTGAATATGCTCTTTCACATAAAAAAGAACCAGCTTAAAGGCTCCTCTCCTCGAAAAATGTTTCAACGCATACCTGCGCAGTTCTGTGAGATGGTTTGCAACATTGGATTCCACGCAGAGTACGCACCTCCTGAAGGTATGGCAACGCTTCTACAGATAGCGTCTAATAATGCAAACAGACTCTTTACGTCTGGTACACGATCCGTTTCTAGGGTCTAAAAATTACAAAAGCAGTTGTACAGATGCGTAAGATCAAAGTGAGAAAAGGGATCTTGTATCTCTCCCTCTGTACACAGTAGCAGCATATGGAGAGGGCATCTACTTTGCTGGCACTGTGAAAAGGGCCATGGAAGTGTGGAAGGAGCCAAACGAGGAGTATCTGTACTTTGTGGAGGCCGAGGTGCTGACAGGAAACTCCACCCCTGGTAAACCAGGTCTCATTCTGCCACCTGCTGTGGGGACAGACCCACATGTGATGTACGACAGTGTGAGTGGAGGACCTGATATCTCTGTTATATTTAGTACTTATCAAGCTCTGCCCAAATACATCATCACCTGTAAGATGGGCTGAAGGGTGGTCTCATTGTATGGTGCAAAATGCTTCCAGTGCTGGAGAAAACTTAATTATAAGTTGGATTCTTGTAAAACAAGCTGAGGTGCTGAGGTTTGTTTTGTTGAAGCTGAACATTGCATAATTGCAGCTTGAGAAAGTTTTATTTTTTCATTATAAGTTAGCTTTTTTGGGTGATTAACCTACTGTAGGCCCTTTGTTTTACATAACTGCACAATCGTTTGTATATTAAAGATTTAAATTTAAAAATGCACTGTCTCCTAGCAGAATATTATACTCTTAATAACAATGGTATGAGTTATTTGTTTAGTTATATCATATACACAACCATCATTACAGCAACATATTCTACCAGTGATTGAAAGCTGACATAAAGCTGGTTTCATTGTGAGGAAGAACAATATAATCCTTCGTCTGACGGGTGAAAAGCTTTGGTCGGCAGGTTGTTTAAATAAAAGACTGCACCCTATTTGTTAAATGACAATCTCAAACGTATTACAAAATGGAAATTGATGACAGTCTGATGGAGCACCTGTGGATGCCGTGTGCCTGATGCTGATAATTAAAATTAAACGATAAAAAAAACAAAGTTTTATTCATCGTTTTTCCTTCTTTGAACACCTAACTGTAACACCACTTCAGAGACAGGAGCACTTCAGCGAGGCAGCTGCCTTTCGTTTCAAACACAGACCATAAATTTACACACTTATGCAGGATTTTTTTTTACTAATGTATATTTGAAGATCCTTTCATGAAGCTCAGATACATGGATTACAGGTTACGTTTTACAAACATGTAACAGTAAACAAGATTGAATACATGTATAAAGCTTTGATACAGGACACAAAGACACAAAAGGACGTCCCTCATATTGTTAATGATACAATACAATAACATAATTATTAGAAATCACAGTATAGTGAGCATGAAGGTTCATCCCTAACTTTCAAAATTGTTTAACAAAAGTTTTTAAAAAATTTACTCAAGGTTCATTTAATAGTGTTTACTGGAGCGTTCGTCTTCATCTGACAGCCATCAGCAGATAAAGTTTACCTAGTTGTTATGGAGACGTTTTCACCAGGGGCTCAATAAATAGTAAATGCCTCTCTTTGCAAAATGTAAACAAGCATTTGAGATACATTGGAGAAATCAACCTTTAATTTGTAAGTGTTTAGCTTAAATTCTGTGTCACATCAACATCTGGCCTTTACATACAAAAACAGACTAACAATTTGACAGCACGACATCTCTGCAGACGACAAAGACTCTCTGACGAATGTCTGGATATCAGCAAGAGACTCACTTCAGCTGTGTATATGATTTATTACTGGGAATAATGTCACATCTGAGTGATTGTCTATAAAACCGTTAGAGCCATTAAATTGTAGAACGCACCCCCGAGGATGTTTTGGCTAATTACATATTACTGTAACATCAACTGGCTAAACCAATCGCACAAACACGTCGACATAGGACCACACGTGGATCAGTCCTGAGCGGTGCGCACTGGGACGATGCTACATTCAATAATCTCGTACCCTGGTATTTAATACTCCTACTACGCAACGTTGACATATACAAGAAAGCAAGAAGAGCAGGGAGAACAGCTGGATTCTGGGTTTTACTGGACCAGGCCATGTTGCTCGTTTTCTACAAAATGTCAATATGTACAGTACATCTCTAAGAGAATATCAGCTGCTCGTGTTAATGACCGTAGGGCAAACACGGTTCAATAAATATGGCACATCTGCCTTCCAAGTATTAGTATTTATATCAATATGAAGTACCGGTTTACAACCCAAAAAAGAGTTTTACAGTGTGAAGTTATCATTTTGAGACAGTAAATCCTTTTTTGTGACTGAAATGTATGGCTGCACCCTCTCTTCTAAAAGTGCCCAGACTGCAGGTCCCGTCTTCAACTCGTACTATATTAACTACAGCGCAAGCTTGACAGTACCAGCATATGGCTAACATACCCCCCAGAGCAGGGCATATTTCTGTCAGCTGGTCCCCGACTCCAGAAGCTTTAGATAACATTCTTCTACTCTTCACAGATACCAAGAGTCACTCAAAAAACCAGAACTCCGCTTTCATCTAAATGTAAACACACGCAGTCACTCTGTGCACTCAGCTATCTCTGTGCCATCCACGAGCAGCGTGTGAATGATGCCGTCTCGTCTCTTCCCGCTGCTCACCGCCTTCACACAGCAGTTGTGGTCTCCGAGGGTGAAATGTGTTTCCGTGCCATCATCCACAAACTCCCCCTGCAGGAGAGCAAATCAAAGTGTGGGTGCTTATATGCAGACAACTGTGCAACCACAGGGTGTTTGTGGCGTTCTTTACCCATTTGTTTTAGTTTGTAGTGCTGTGGTTTCTGATTCTGATTTGATTTAGATTTCTCTTGGCATTAGAATCAACACATAGTTTCTTAACCCTGTACCTTCCATTGCATAACAGATCAGTGTCAGTTACTGCTATACTTACCGCAGTCTCAATATTTTGTCCATTACACCAAATATCCATGGTGTCTTTCTCTGAAAGAAAAACAAACAGACATTGAGTCAATGAAACACACAGCCGTTGGGTAATAAAAGTATGTGATGTGACTTCCAGTTAACAGTTGCTAAACGCGTTACAGCATGTGTACACCCCGGTTTGAGTTTGTTTGTTTCCAATGCTGTGAGGCATTGCTCTAGGAATGTTTGCGCTTATTTGATCTCACCTTGTGGTTTTCCAGAACAACAAGCAGGAAGAAAGAAAACAATGGCCTGATCTGTTTCGGTTCTGTCCATGCAGAAACATAATATGGTGAAGAAATATGCTATTTTATGTTATTTGCTTTGGCCAGTGATATTTAGCATCCAGGATCAGGATGGTGAGGATATTGGTTTATTCTTCAACTTTACATTTTTAATACTTGAACTAGAAGAGAATAACGGACACACAGCACTTCAAAGGTAAAATTATATTTCCACTGTGTTTCAATCTGGTCAACAGGGGGGGCTGCAGCTCCTACAGCGCCCTCCTTGCTGTGTCATCACGTACATACTTTGCTAAACAAATTGATCACCTAAAAATAAAAATAAATCATTCAAAATCTACGCAGAATATTTACAGTGGATAGGATAATGGATACAAGACGCTTCAAGCAACAAGATACAAATAAAGTTGCAGGTAATGGTAAATAATAGCAAGAACATATGAATATATTTTATTGAGGTTCTAAGAAACAACAAAGTCCTTGATTTGGAGATAATTATTTCTTAACCTCAGGGAATATGGGGAAACATTCTCAGTGGCGGAGAAACTGTGGTCAAAATAAATCTAAATATTTAAAATTTTATTATTTGTTTAAATCTGTAAATAGTTTTAATCAAGATGTTTTAAAGGAAGAAATTATTTTATTTGGTAACCTCCAACTGAACTAAATCAAGATAATATATCTTTAGAATCCTCTGATTCACTTCACTGAAACAAATCACAAAAAAAAAACTCTCACTCATCATATGTTCTTGTTTTTCGTTGTAATCCTTACATTTTTTATGTTACTAGGTGTCGACTAAATATGCTAAATAAGTTTATTAATAAATGTGCTCTTTGTTTAAGGGTGGTCCTGTGTTTGGTACAATAAGGACCAGAACAATACAGTAACAGAAGCGACACAGCTTTATCATGATAGCACTATTTAGGAAGGCCTCACTTGTGTTTCACTGATAACTAATGTTGGGCCACCTCTGGGGGAGACGCTTTCTAGAGGTGTAGTGTTACTGACAAACAACACGTGATGAAGGAAGATGAATGATCTCAAAATAGTAAACGTCACAATAGTCGTTCCTTAGGTTGTAACGTGATCATTTTCTATAAAGTCTGTGTGGCAGTTGTAAATGTGTTTACATGAGAACAAAAAATCCAGTTCTCACCTGTCACATTTTATAGCTTCATTTTTATTCTACATTCCTCAGCTTCTCAAATTCAAAGGTGACTTTTATCTGGCTGGAAGTTTCATTTAAATATATTTGTATATTTTTATTTTGACTGCTTGCAAAAACATCTTGAGGACAAGTAATCCTCCTGAAGTTTGCCAGTGAGTGAGTTAAAAAGCACGGCTTAATCTTGATCAAAATTTCTATGGCACGAGAAATTCTAACGGCATCCTATACAACCACACAAGGGCAACACTAAGCTGGTTTGGTGGATCTAAAGACATGATAGGTGATTATCAACAACAGCTGAACTCGGTGACCAGGATCACTTGCACACACCCACTTCAGTGAATTATTCTGATTCTCTTACTGCTGAGATTTACAGATAACCAATGTACTGTATACTAATGTACAGTATGTGTTGAACATGCTTCAGGTGGTATGGCGCCTGATTAACTGTAAGCAGTGTAATTATAAGAAGGATTAACTTCGTGCAGATGACAGAGGTGGCTGGAGATGGCGATGGGCCTAAAGCTGTTAAAGAGCTTAGCTTCAGCTCTAACATAATCTTAGTGTTCTAAAAGGGCAGAAATCACACTGCTGGATATCAATCCAGTATCTATCCTGATCGATTACACGAATGAACAAATAAACCATGACACCTACAGCGACGGTAGGTGCTCTTACCCAAAACAACTCACTGTACTGTTCAGTATTCATATTAGAAAATGGTGAGTATTAAATATCTGGGTAGGCTATATGAAAAAAAACAAATAGCATAATAACCAGTGACATAAAAACTACATGATCAGGACAGTAGGTGAATAATATACAAACACAGAGGGGCTCACCGAGGACCACCCTGCAGTCAATGCCGTCCAAGTTGAGAACCCAGGTGCTGGTGACCTTTGATCTGTTCTCCATGTACTTCTTCAAGCTCTTCCCGTTGATCTCCAGTGTGTACTCATAGGCGAAACCACTGACCGCATCAATGTTGATCGTTGCTTTGGTGTCTGATTTGCCCACACTGAATGTCTCCTTCCCCACAAGTTTGAACATCCAGTCCCGTCTCAGTATCTCCTGCATTGGGATGTGAATACAGAAATCAACAGCTGCAAATAGAGCTGGCTTTGTAATGAGAAGCCGGGGTTCATAAAAGGGGACAGGATATATAATTAAATGCGTTAACATTACTGAAGAACATGATCAATACCTTTCCATCAACGTAGATGACCCTCTTTCCGGTGGTCGTGCCATGTTCAAACTCTATCCTGTGGACTCCATCACTCAGTGCCACCTCCCACACACCCGCAAGATCATTCGACATCCTACCTTCGGCAGAACCTGCTGGAGACAAACATCAAAACTGGACTACTAAGTTAAATGTCGAGGCAAATGCATGACTGGCGTTAACTTGATCGCTGCACCTGGTGAGCTAACGTTAGCTAGCAAACGGGGCTGACGTTAGTATGAACGAAGTGAAACCTGATCATACTTTTCTGCGCGGGTTTAAGTGTATCTTCACCCACAGACACTTCTACCTAGGTACAGTGTTTAGAGCGCATAATGATAAAATATTACAAAGTGATAAAAACATGGCTAAAGATGAGGCGGGAAGTTGTCGGTGTTTATTACATTACGACTTCCGGTGTCAGGGTTTCCCTTTCAAAATGACAGCATGAGATACGTTCTTAATGACAACGTTATGACGAGTGCAAACCATATATGTATGTGACAAGCATTCAACAGAGTACATGCGGATCTTACAGAGCCAGTGGGGGTCGTGAAAATCCAATGGATGTATAATTTTCACAGTATTGTTATTTGTTTTCTTCCACAGACTCAGTAGGCTCCACGGAAATGTTGTTACAGCCAAGTTTCAACAGTGTTTTAAGGCATATTTGCTCGTCAGCACGACTCATATTACAGCTTCACAAAACACTAAAACGTTAGCTACTGTCAAAAGTAGCTGGTTTCACTCATAATATACTGTATGGTTTCACTAAACTGGGTTTTTATTTTGAAAGAAAACGGAAGTACTACTGCGCCAGTAAAGCTATGCTGATGTCGTTTTCAGTAGCTCTTACCGCTAAGGTTACCGTCTTTGCTATAAGAGGATAACCTTAGATAATACCTAAGGAATATCACCCTTCATTATAGATCTCGATTACCTTAATGGTCCTGAAGTGAGCGCTCTATCTCAGTGGCAAACAAATGATCGGCAGGCCACTTAAGTTTATTCACAGGAAGTTAGCTGCTGCAGAGAGTCAACAGAGCTGTGACTATGCTGTTACTATGGTAACATATCCGCCTGCGTAGACGCTTGACCCCGCCCACTTGGGAAAGAGCAGCTTTAAAAATCTGATTTAGGAGTTTTAATTATATATAAATATAGGGTATATATAGTAGTAATTTTAGCAGGGCTGGATATACCCACTAGCCCTGGGGCGGTTGGGCACTATTGAGCCTCCCTCCACTCAAGTTTCCCCGACCTATTCTGTCCAGAGTCCCAGAAACTAATTAGTATTTCTACACAAGAATACTAGCCTGCCCCAGGTGAGATAAGTGGCAATGGATTTTGAACATTTTTAGTAATAGATTATAAAAAAAATAGTAGAATAGAACATCTTGACAGAAAGAGCTAACATAAAAAATATACAGGTGCATCTACAAAAAATATAATATCAGAAAAAGTAAACTTTTTCATACTTTCATATATTCTAGATGTATTACACATAAAGTGAAATATTTCAGGCCTTTGTTATTTTAATCTCAGTGATTACGGCCTACAGCTCAGGGAAATCAAAAATCTTATCTGAAAATATTAGAATATTGTGGATATGTATGATACAGAAATGTCGACCTTCTGAAAAGTTGAAAAGTGGGTTGAAAAAGGTTCATTTATGCACGCAGTACTTGGCCTGGGCTCCTTTTGCATGAATTACTGCATCAATGTGGCATGGAGGCAATCAGCCCGTAGCACCGCTGAGGTGCTTTGGAAGCCCAGGTTGCTTTGCCTTCAGCTGGTCTGTATTTTTGGTCTGGTGTCTTTCATTTTCCTCTTGACAATACACCATAGATTCTCTACAGGGTTCAGGTCTGGTTAGTTAAGTAATTTTGGCCCTGTGGGCAGGTGCCAAGTCCTGCTGGAAATGGAAACCAGCATCTCCATAAAGCTGCACTGACTCTGGACATGATAAGTGGACCAACACCTGCAGGTGACATGACACCCCAAATCATCACTGACTGTGGAAATTTAACTCTGGACTTGAAGCAACTTGGAATCTGGTCCTCTCCTCATGTCCTCAAGACTCTGGGACCCTGGTTTCCAAATTAAATGCCGAAATTACTTTTCTGGAAAATTGTCAAGTCAGAAGTCTTCTTCATGACTGTGGTTGTGTTGTACTGAACCAGACTGAGAATTAAAGGATCTTCTCAGGTTGGCATTTAACTGTTTATTCTATTATTCTAATATTTTGGTATATGGGTTTTTGACTTCCATGAGTTGTAAAGTCATAATCATCAATATTAAAACAACAAAAGCCCTGATATTTTCCCCTTTATGTGTAGTGAATCTATAATATATGAAAGTTTCACTTTTTTAATTAAATAACATGGGGGGAAATGTACTTTTCACAATATTCTATTTTTTTGAGATGTACCTGTATACAATGAATAATAGACACAAATTAAATGCTTACTAAAAACTCTTTACTTCCTCTATTTATTTCTTCTTTTTTACCAGGCAAGCAGAGGTCACCTTCCCTCTTTCACTAATCTTTAGACAGAGCAAAGTATTTGGCAGTAGGCCTACTTCCTTCTAACAGGGAAATGTAAAGAAATAAATATGATGTGTAAGCAACTGGTCAGTTTCTGAGAATGAATTTAAGAGCTGCTATCCTCAGTATCATAAAAACAGCTATCCAACACTTTATTCATACATCCACTCACAGTCACAACTCACACTGACTAAACATCACACGGATTCAGGTAATGCGTGTTTTTGCTTTATTTATACGTGGTATACATGAATTTGATTATCATTGATTAACCATTTCCTTTCTAATTGTCAGCGCTTGTAAGCCAGGTTGCAACAGTGCATGTAGGAAAAATACTTCTATGGGGAAATCATGTGGTTATTAGCAGAAAACCAGACCACAAACAACAAGGATGTGGAAAACATAAGAAAGTGTTAAATCACACTTGTTTCAGTGTCTAGTTTTTTGACTGGAAACCTATTTCTCATACCCACATGGTGTAAAGCGAGACCCGTCTTTAATAAACAATGGACAATTTTGGTTGTTCAGGGAGTGTAAAACAGTAACTTACTTACAAAACATACAACTCTTTACCTATTGCTGGAAGATAGCTGTCAGATATGTAACCTTATACACTTTTTGCAATGACAGGGGACTTCATCCTCAATCCAATTAGACACAAATAGTATAATTAATTTAATGCATTAAACAATTAAGTGTCACACAACTTGACTCAGGAAATGGGAGACCACACATTGTTTAGGGTTTAAGGATTTATTTAAATTGTTATTTTTTTTAGTCAAGAGTATATTTTGGCTTTTTCAAATGAGTTTTGCATATTTAGAAGAATAGAATACAGTAAGAATTCATATGATCAGACAATGGAAAAACATCCCATTGTTTACATGTAATTTTGTTTTGCAGCCGTGGCTGCTGCACAACTTCGCATGAAACACAATTGCCCCCTTCTTCCTGTTCAGCCACCCACACAGGTATACACACACACTCAGACACGCTCACACACACACCATAGCCACAAGTACTATCTGCACATACTCAGACATTCAAATGATCAAGATACACATTCAGATTAACAGAAAAAGTATTATATCTTATGTGTTATGGCCAGATGTCAACTGCAAGAAAAAGTTGCTGGACAATGAAAAACACGGCATTTTCTGATTACAGCATTGATTAAAAAGAACTGTTATGTCCCCTGTACATGCAGGCAAAGCTGATTTCACCACCTCTTCCTGTCTGAAAGATTAACATATCTGATCATATCTGTGAGGGGAAAAAAACATTTTTTTTTACTACTTTCTGGTGTAAGAATAACAAAAACAGTACACAGTGTTTTAATGGCTTTCTAGTCATTTCCAGTGTTCCACAAAAACACATGAAAAAAAAAACACAGGCTTTGTGAAACTCACATAATCAACAAGCAAATCTCAATAATTACACCAGTTCTCATAGTAGAGAAAGTATGGCGCACAGCTTTCTCATTAACTACTTTAATGGTGTGCCACATTTTCCTCCACTAAAAACTGATGTGATGATGTTTTTAAGGTTGAGCGTTCACTTTTTTCTTGCTCTGGAATGAACTTGTTGGACTCAATAATTAGCCTACACTTCAAACAATGTTATACATATAGTTGTTTTTTTACAGCCTCCCTAGAGTACACATCTGGGCTGTGACAGGATCCTATATCAGACATCCAGCTGAAGCATTGAGGCGACTTATTAATTTAAACTTTAACACTAGCCATGTGAACCATGTACATCCTTGGTATTATCTGTTATGACAATTAAACATTAGGGGATGACACTCTCCACTTTACAA
>JAPMOB010052811.1:0-19441 GCA_029875015.1 Lepomis gibbosus | reverse complement strand
TGTGTGTGTGTGTGTGTGTGTGTGTGAGGGAGAGAGAGAGAAGGAGAGGGAGAATGAAAGAGAGGGTGCCAAGGGAGTGCAGTGGAAGTTAGCCTGACAGGAATTGGTCATTTAATGCTTTAGCGCACTGGAGACAGCCCCTGTCATAGAGGAAGCCATGACAGGACTCCCCTGGTACTTTATTTATTAATTATCCAGAGCAGCAAGGGGCATTTAACTGTCTCACTCCAGGCCTGTCAACCCGACTTCCTGTCATTTCCTCTCCATAAACAGGTCCTGTAGAATCAAACTTCAAATCAAAGCAGGAGAAAATGTAATTCACAGAGCAGACAAATATTTTTGTTGCGACGGCTGTTGTGTTCAGAAAAAATCAAAACAAATTCAATTGCCCTGCGCATAGTCCCTGTGATCCCATTTTGAAAATTCAAACACTTGATAGTCATCGTGGAACCAATATCTGGTTTTGTGTTGCGTCAACTGATCGGCTGTCAGAAGTGGAAGGGCTCCAGCGAGTCAGGGCGCTCTCACGACCTCTCGACATGAACACAACACAAACGTAAACACTCCTTAGAGAATGCATACTCCTGTTAAAAGTATGCATATAACATAATTGTTCCTAACTTCCTTTTATTTATTTTTTTCTTTTGAGCCCTTGACACAAAGCAATACCTCCATGTGCCCCGTGCATGTGTATAAGTTGTGTGAGCAGTTCAGTCAAAGGGCTCCCTTATTGGAGACCTTGAGAGATTAAGCTGTACAGTATGTAAGATCACAGAAGACTCTGACAAACTAAAATGTTTTTGTGTAATAGAATTTAGTTGTGTGTTTTTTTCTACCTGGATGATCAGCTTGAGACCCTTTAGATTCATTTTGTGACCCCTTGTGAGAGTCCCGACTCCCTTCTTTTCTAAATGTGGATCCCAGGGTGCATCTGAAAGAAACTACTTGAAGGGATGACGTCATCTCAGAAGGTACAGAGGTACTTCAAAATGCAAAAATAAACTTTTCTAAAAGAATAACAAATAATGACAGCATGAGGATTTCCACAGAATATAACAGTGCAACTATTGTCTTCCCAGGACTGATACGGTTCTATTTTCTCAGCTGGAAACTCAATGAGTCTTTGGTTGACCTATTCAGTCAAAGGTTTGATCTTTCACTATTGTGTTGTGTTGATCAGGTGGTAAATATTTAATGGAACCTTTTCTTTAGCACATTATGCATCACAGTGTAACAGGAGGATGGAGTGGCAGCTGGGAAGCTGCTTATGTCGTCAGATATTCCTTACCAAGATGACACAACAACCCACAGCAAAACAATTTTGCCTGCCCACACTGCATTACGAAGCACTTTTATGAAACAGGGAATACATAGAAACTTAATGAAGGAATGTTGAATGGCTTCTAATCCAATCCTCCCTTCGACAGGGCGTCACAATGCTAATGTTAAATCCACTCACAACTCGCAACCTTAAACTGAGCTGATCTTCTCTGCAAGTTTGAAGCAAAGGCAATGAAATCCAGAGAAAGCCAAAAATAAGAAGATGTGCTGCAGTATATAATTAATTAAATGAGACTAATTAGGAACATGAGAGCAGGTGCCAGGCTATGGGCTGACAGCACAGACAGCCAGACAACAGGAAGGGGGGAAAAAAACTATGGGTAAGGGGTGTAACGTGACAAGAGGAGGGACAAAGCAACTTTCTGTGTTTTGTCACATGAAACCTCCAAGGAATATATGTGACAGAAACTGTAGACCCAGACACCATGGGGGTCTTTCCCTTTGTTTAAGACAGATTTTCATTTTGCCAATTTGAGGTTGATGCAAGCAAGAGATTTTCCTCCTCATTATTTCTGTTCGTGGATTGAAAAAAGAAAAAAAGGACTATACAACTGAGGGACTACTATATGAACATGTGCAGTAGCTCACCGGAGACAGCACAGAGATGTCATGTATTTAGAAATAGTACGCATATAAATGGTAACGCGGGGCTTATATCACAGACTGCACAGCCTCTGGTGTAATATAAAATTACAGCATTATAGATCCTGCAGAACTCAGTGCTATATTTTGTCATTTTTTGTATGGTCAAAAATATTCCAGCTCACTAGTTTCTGTTCTAGAGTGCAATCAGGAATCCTAACATCACAGTGCAGCATGTGAAGCATTCTGTTACATAAATAGTGTACAAGAGAGACAAAAAACTTTTTTTGTGAAAAAATCCCCTCTTGTTCTCTTTCTCTTCCACACCACATCAGTGTAGAAAATTTTTGGACAGTCCAGCTTGTGCAGCCAGAGACGCTCAGAAGGGGCATCAGCCTATTTTATCACAATTTGCTCGCTAACCAGTTACAAATGTGGCATGTGATGACAATAATGAGGCTTGATGTCACTTAGCCTTTGGACCGTGTGTGTGGAATAGCAAAGCAGGATGTCAGGGTGCTGCAGGTCCTCCACTCTGGCACTGAGAGGCCTCCTGCACGCGAGGTGACAGACACCTCAGTTAGAGAGAGAGCCGCCTCTCTAACAGCATTATAAATTACTGTAGATCCTATTTGTGTCAGTGGAGGCAAGTGAGGGGAAAATTCAACATCAGCCTATTTATTCATTTACTTATTCCCTGGCTCGGTCAGGCTCAGTGCTGCCGAAGAGGAGCTCTGCTCCGCTCTGCTGTGCCACTCTGCCTCAGAACAAATGCTGTGTGTTTACAGGGACACATGGGCATTTTATTTTAGCGGCACTGGTGATATCAGAGTCAATCAGGCCAGAAAAGGGAAAGCATTACAGCACAGCTGATACTTTTTCTCCCTATCTGTATGGAGCCTGCATTTTTAAACAACCATAAAGTGCAAAATTTCCTTTCTGAGATATGGCAGAAATGTTAAAAAGAAACTCATAGTCCTCATTGCTATAACCGACATAGTGTAATTGAAAAATGCGTTAATATGAGGAAATGTGTGTTATTCGTAGGTTGTTTTATGACAATAGGTTGTTTGTCCAAAATGACCTATATGACCAAACAGTTGGTAGTGATCTGTCACCTCTATGGTTAAAGTTTGATTTATTATGGCCTGGTACGTTTAGGAATTTAAACCTTGAATAATGTTAGTGAAAGATCATGGTGTGATGAAAATAAACTATGAGGCAGTTTTAAGCATTTCAACAAATGTCCAATGCAGGTGGTGATTCTTTATTTAAGCCGGAAAGCCTCATTGATTGGGATCAATTGGGATCAAACATCCATTTTTCAAGGGTATTCTGGCCAAAACAGGCAGCAATGAGTTAAAGACATACATAGAAATATAGAACAGATACCACAAAATATGTCACAACAGCAGAATTGAACAAAAACGTGATTATAAAATCATTTAAAAAATCTTAAACAATCACATGCTAAAAACAACCTTAAGTGGATCCTTAAAAACTGTTGAAAAGCAGTAAAAAGAAACAAATAACATTTTCGAGCCGATGCTGTATGCTCAATAAACAGGCTCACCTGACTAAACGTTCAAAACAAGAACAGTTCTTTCTTTCCATAATCAATAACAAGTGATTCTGGAAAAAAAGTAATTTCCCAGCTAACAATGCCACAAGTGATTTAAAGGAACAAAGTGACTGCAGCTCGATATTTTTTTTACGTGCACCTGTTAATTCACCCCCCAAAAAACAAAAAAAAAGCTAATACAGGAAAAGAGATGGAGCTTTCTTTTAATTATCAAGGGATGGCTTAGACTGCGCATCATCATTAGTTTGACTAAATAGCGTCGGTCAGTGACTCAAGTAGTGGTAAATGGCACAATTAGCAGGCTGAGCAGGGAGAGGTATATTCAATTTGAAAGCCTTCTTTCTTAATCCATCTCCTGTGATCATGAGAAATGCTGAGCTATGGGCTTTTACACTCATTGACATTAATCAGGTTAATTCCAAGTAAAATGTCAACATTGTAATCAAGAACTAGCTCACTCCAGCAAAATGTAAATGTCTATGGATGCTAAATTTATCTGTCCAACAACTTTTATCTTCCCTATCTCTATCTTAATCTCATCTTCTTCCTTCTGCACAGATTCCTCAGTTAGCAAGTTGGCACATTTCCTCTTCAGCTGGGTATATTTGATTAACAGCTAAGAAAAAAGGAGCAGAGATTAGTTTGAAACCTACGTAGCAACCAACAACAATGAATAGCTTAAGTACAGACACCAGGGAGGTGTTGACATGCTTCCTTAACATGAATCTGTTGTGCCTTGTTCTACTCCCAGTGCCCCATTGCCCCAGTGCTTAATCCCTCAGTGCACTTGCTCTGTAACCCCAGCAGGTGCAGTGGGAATCTATAAACACAGCTGGTGCGTCTCAGCGTCGAAACTCTCAGATCTACCCTCACCTCGCATGTCACCCCACCGAAAAACCCACAGTTTACCCAGAATACCATGCATAACCCAGATTCATGATGCTGGCTGATTCTTTTATCAAGGCTGCAGGCAAGACAAGGGTTCATGTCAAGTAATTACACCTACTCAGTGTTTCCGTCAGGATTTTTAGAAATTTGTCAGGGTGGAAAAGCCACAGAAACAGCTTACAGACTATTATGGGACACTGAATTAATGAAATTCCTCTTTAAAAAGGTTTACACCTTCTTAAAGCAAGGTGACCCATAACACATGTATTCACTGTTTGAGGGAAATGATATGCAACAATTACATTCACAAAAGCATAGTCAAGCAGAAATAATTCAAATATGCAGTAAAAATTAAGATAAAACATATTTATTGCAGGTTTCCTATTGCTATTATGTGGCAGTATTTAGGGACTAACCTCCATTTTATTGCCATTGACCGACACTGGACAAGATCACAAACTGAATCTGAAACAAGTCTGTCCAAGACCACCATTAAAACCGTACATGTCTCTGCCAAATGTAAAAATAAAGCTATGTGGTATATATAAGCTATATATATCATTATGCGCAAGAAGAAATATGGATCTAGTTGCACAAGCTCTTGCTCTAACTTTTTAACATCCAAATAGGGAAAAAACTCCTCATTCCTAAACGACAAAATTCCAATATTACCAATTTGAGCGTTATAAAAATGTTTCATGGATCCACCACTTACAGTTAAGGTTTCGACAATTAAATCATACATTATATTATAATGGCTTCTTCATAAATCCTTGTAGGTATACTTTTATAAATGCAAACATGTTTCCACTTCAAAATGCCCAGGACTGTCTGTCATTATGTGACATAAACTCAAATTACATGCAATACCAGCTTTGCATCATTACTTGTGAATCCCTTGTTCATGTGCATGTCATTTAAATCCAGCATGCGAATGGCAGACTCCGTCACTGATAATGCAAATAGAAAGGTAACTAGTGTAAATACATTTATTGGCAGTTGCAGCATGAATAGTATCAAAAACTACTTAGCTTAGAGAATGATCATGGCCATTAAATTTATTCTGTATCCATGCTGGAACAATATCCCACTGCTTTCAACTCTTAGAGGACAAGGAAAACAGAAACATGGGTAATTTTAGCTATTTGACTTTGTTATACACATTGAGATATATGGGTCTTTTTCCAAGAGTCCTTGCTGTCAATAACCAAGTATGCCATGTATTGAATTTTGAGCAATTAAAAACAATAAGTGTTATAGCTGTTATGTACATAGCTGGTTGAAAATGAACAAAGTTGGTCAAGCCTGAGAAGTAAAAAAATAATAGAATGGAGTATAAATCTTTAAAATATATGTTCATGTACAAATTAATACTGTACATTGCATCTGCTTCCCTTTGTTGTATTTATGTACCGACATGTCATCCACTGTCTGTCTTTTTTCTAGAAGCCTGTTAACTCTGGGTATCGGTTGTCTCATTCACTCTGATTTAACGTTCTACTTGGCTTTGCATTTTAACTCGTTAAAGTGTCGTAGTCTATACCTGGCTGGCAACGTTAGCCCTGATTGCTTAGGAAATTCACTGCTGCCTGCCTGTAATGAGAGTGGACAGAGGTTAGAACAGCTCAATAGAAGAGATAACCAGTCTTTGATCCAAACAGCCATGCAGAACATACAGGCAATACCATCAGAAAATGTACTGTCAGGAATTTTGGATTTCAAATTACACCTGATTAACCTGAAGGGAGGTGGAGGAAGAGTTTGGTGGACTTGGACAGGCTGAAAAGAAGAAGAGCCGTCAACTTTTCTGAACAATAAGGCGATAAAGGTTTGGACAAAGAAAGAATTTAAATGCTAAACACATACAGTTGCCACATTTAAAAATAAAATGCAAGCTCTCTCTGATGAGGGATTTTATTTCATGCACCTGTCATTCACTTCAATCTCAAACGCTGCAGAAGTGTGAGAACAGCCCTTGCTGATCAAGATCAGTGAACAGTCTCATGTCTGCAGATGTCTGCTGTGTTATTATCTGAAACCATCTACACATCAGATTCCTGCCATGAAACACGCATCATAAAGAAGTTTAATTCAGTCAAAGTGAAATTTGTATTATCGTCATTCTTTGTGTAAAGAAATATGAACTATATTGATATTAAAGCCTTTTTGCATGTTTTTACGGCTTTTCAAAAGAGCATAACTGTTTTTGGACGTTTGTGTGGCAACTCACCTTTTTCAGCCATTATAACATTAATATTATCATAACATCAACTGACAGTGATTTAAACCATCCCTTTGCAACATTCAACATTTGGGAGGAATCATCAGTCCACTCAAAAAGTGGAAACAGCAAGCTAGGCTAAAGTGGAGGCTAATTAATCTGGTTAGCACTGTAGGGAAGTTACAGTGACTCCAGTTTCCATCAGTAGATATTACTTGTGCAAATTTAATTTGCAGTAGTAACTTCTCTGTTTAAATATCATTACTAATTGTGTTTTTACATTGTGTTAAATGAAACCTATCCTGTGGTAGGCTGATATGTAAGGGCCATTAAATATTATATACATTTAAACAAGTTTGTTGCTATTTTCTGTACTTTATACGTTAGGTCCTCCAGCACAGCAAATGCTCTGGTCGCAATATCTGTTGTGTGTAATTTGTTGTCGAGTAATTTGTGGTGCACACCACAATATCTATGTCTTTGCTAGCTTGATCCGCACCGTAGCTTCATATGAAATCTCAGTCGTGTAACTTGCTAACCAGCAAGTTTAATTGTTTAATTTTCTGTTTTAGTATTTATTGGAGTTTGTTGCGATGAACTTGGCAGTGAGAAACCCAATATCATTCTTTTGTTACCAGGTAGTCTACTACATTTCGTTTTGTTTCTAATTAATTTCATAATCATAATTAATTACAAGTCTGCTGTCTCCATATACTTTCTGGAACTTGGCATCAGTAATTTGGCTATGAGAGTAAAGTCAAGTCTAAGCAAACAGCAAGGATATTCTGATGTCTTAGCCAAAATTTACTTTCACTAAATTATTACTGGGCTAATGAGGATAATACAGTAATTAATAAGAGGAAAGTGAAAAGTGTCCCAAAGTATTTCCCAGTAGACTGGCACGATTGATGAGATATGTCATGACCTCCTGTAATTAATATTTTTCCATAATCAGGATTATGTTTTGATAAATCTTCTTGTCTGACTTTTATTAAAACTGCAAATTGATACTAAACATTGTCCCAAATCCCTCGTCTCTTCAATATTCACGAGGGTCAGCAAAAAAGAGTTTCAGAGTTGCCACCACAGCCACAGTCTAACTGTGTGTTCCAAAACACCAGAGGGTAAAAATGATGTTCTCAATGCCAGACTAATGGTGTTCATTTCTGTTAATCTATGGCCCAGTGTTTTCCAATTTGGAGGGTGTATCCTCACTCTCCACTGTCTATTATGCTCCAGGGCCAGGGAGAGGCCACGTTCTACTCATCTTGGTGGCACTTGAATTAAATGGAAGCAACTTGATTGCTGAGAAGCACAAGGCTAAGCGATAAAGCAATTAAGACACTCCCGATTCTTAGCCAAAGGACGGGGCAGCTACAGCTCAGGAGATAATTAATTCAATAATAATTTGTATATAATGATATCCTCTAGTCTTTTTATAGACATTTTTGTTTCATGGCTATTTGGGGCTCCTTTGTGAGAAAAATATACACTTCTCTTTTGGCTTGTCAGAGAGATGAAAACAAACCGGTGGTTAATAGGTTTTCCGTGGACAGAAGAGGTCTATTAGAGAGTTGTGAGGAAGAAATTAATGACAAGGAGGACTGGCTGAAGAGACCAGAAGAAAGGATGTGGACATTGATAAAAGAGTGGAAAAACTGCTGATCTTCTGCAGGTTGACTTAACCTTTCAAAAGGCTCAGTTTGATGAGATTTATTTATTTACATTCACTGCGAAGAAGTTGCGGGTTTATTGGTAAATTACAAATGCAGGTACTGTGTACTCTCAGATCTGGTCACTCCTTAAAATGATCAGTTCACCCAAATTATGAAACAGATTTTCTCACTTACCTCTCCTCGCACAGCTATACATTCATAAACATTGTTTGTTTTTTTGCCCAGGTTTCAAGAAAGCAGTTTCTGAGATTTCTGCCTCTGTCCCAATACAATGGAGGTCAATGGGATTTTGTTTTTGGTGCTCACCACACTGAAAACTGACTCTTTAAAAATTCTAAAGTAACACGTCTTTTTAGAAAGAATGCCCTGGTTACTCTGGATAATCCACATCAATGTTCACTGTTCACTATCCACATATTTAATTGTTTTTCTAAAACAGTCACTCGTGGCATGATTAACATTGTTTTATTTTGTTGAGACAACTTAAAACATTTTTTAAAGTTTAAAGAAAATGTCACTCCTAACTTGATGCAGGATGACCTTATCAGTAACATAAAATGAGTGCTATATAAATGAATTTGGAAGGATATAGGGTTGTTTTAATGCTCTGAGCACCACAAATAGACAATGTACATTCTCCTCTATTGTTTTGGGGTGGGGGAAATCTAAGAGAGAGATATCTCAAAACCTCAGCAATTAAAACCAAAATAGATAACACTGGGCGACATGAGTAAATATGTTTTTTTGTAATTTGGGTAACTTAATTCAGTTTATTATAACCAATTTACTAAGCAAGTAAGGGTGTAACTATACTTGTTTCAGAAAAAAACAAAGGAGTTCAGAGAGTGATAATCATTTTCTAATCACAAGTGTGATGGCTTATAGACACTAAATGTTTGAGAGCAAACAATTTTCTCTCCAGCTGGCCTCTTTATAGATCATGAAAATATACTACTTAAATCAATGGGAGACATCCCACACACAATGGCAGCCCTGCTGTTCAATGATGGCTTTTGTATTGGGGATAATCTGCTAAGGTCATCAATCATGTCATGCATCCTCCATTCCGAAAAAAAAAAAAACACTGGCTGATGTAATGGATTGAAACATACCTATTCTAAAACAAATCCCTTCTTGTATTGTTCAAAAAAAGAACATGTGCCTTTATGTGAAATATCTGTAAAGAAATATATATGTTTTGCACCATGCAAGGGAACTACTTTATACTAAACACCAAGGGAGTCAATAAGGCAAATTGTTCCAAATTCACTGTCAGGCATGTGGTGAGACAGGCATTTTCACAGCAAAAGACTCCCTGGTTGAGCTGGAAATATACAATTGACCCTGTCCGCCTTTTCAAAATGGTGCAACATTATAACCTGGGGGAATGTGTTGTCATCCAAATGAGATAAGTTTATTTTCTGCGATGTAGCATTTGTTCCATCAGGCAGGGAGGCTATAAAGCTAGAAGGATCAGTGGGGAGTCGAGCTCAGCACATGTGGCGCGAACGAGGAGCACAACGAAAAGGCTTGGCCACCGCCCAAATCTCTGCTTCTGCCTTCTGTGCGGGCCCAGCCTTGGAAAGCAGGAGGCCACAATATTGTGGAACAAATTTGCTCTAATCTGAGCGTGCTGGTCCGGGGCTCCGGTGGGAAGACTGCTCTCCTGTGCCCTCCCCGCCTGTCCCACAGATCAGCCCAGTTTACCCTTCACAGTGCCAACACACTGCAAGACGGATGAGATGTCGGCGGGGGGGTTAGAGCTGTCGGGATCTCGGCACTTCCGTGGACTGTTCATGTGTGCTCTCAGCAGGCCAGCACTTTGCCCTGGAGAAACGAGCTGAGTGGAGAAGAGCTGGCACGGGATTGGTCATCTCCCACCTGCATCCTCACAGCCAACCACTGATCCAACTTTAACAACTTTAAAGCATGTCACTATTAGTCTGAGAGTAATTATTGTTTTTGTTGTCCAAATTAAATCAAACACTAAAACTAAGAACTAATGTTTCGTTTTCTTCCTCCCTGGATGGTCAAATTAAACCATTTTAACCAAGATGACACAAAACTGATGGTGTAAAATATCAATTTCTAGAATAAAAAACACTAGAAAGAACATATATATATATACATATGTATATATACATATAATACATTTCCAACTGCAAAGATCCCACACAGCCAAGTGAGGATCCTCCTGTTGTCAAGGACTACATTTAGATTAAATGTGGTGCCATAAGCGCCGATGGAGACAGGTCACATGCTCTGCTGGGGACTGTATCCATCAGCTTCCAGTCATTTTACAGCAGCATGCAAGGCTCCTCGGCTCAGGATTGATCGAGACAGGAAAGGAGTGGGAGTGATGAAATGTATAGAAGATAATTATTTATGGTGGCGGCACTATGAAGCTCCTCCAGCACTTTTTTTCAGGCTGCTTCTCGGGGGAATAAACATTGTTTATACCACAAGTTTGAGTGTTAAAACTTGAAGTTGACAGCTCTAAGATGAATTCCTAAAAACACTTCTTCTTGGAGACTTTTGGTTGAGGGTTTACTCTTTTTGGGAAGAGTAATGAAAATATCATTGTGACAGTATAACAATTAGAAAAAGATGAAGCATCCGCATAAAATCTTTCAAATGGCTGAAGTGGCGCGACTTTTTGCATTTCATCCTTGTCATTCCGCTGGTAAATTTCTTCAAATAACTGACATAGTTTTTTGATTACACTTCCTAATATGTTTACAACATCTGAAGAAAAAGATCTTTACACCATGCAGGTGGAAGATGTCAAAATTATACATATTTTGGAACTGGTGGTAACTACAAGTGCATTTTAATGATACAAGTGCCACTGTTGACCACTGGGAGCAGTAAAAAAGCATTGAGAGGCTACACTGTCTGAAAAGCTACATAAAAATAGCAACTCGTGGACATGTTTACAGTGCATCCAAATAAACTCTGGGGTTTTATAAAGAAGACAGTCAACAATGTTGTCCAACACTGCATTATGTTAAATGCTCACATTCACCAACTTTTGTTGTAATGTGTGTACAGTATTACATGCATGTCCCTTGTACAGGATTTGAATCCTGCACTGGAGACGAGGACTCCAACAGTGAAGATGCAACCTACTAGAGAGGTAGTTATTATATTGAAATCCAAAAATATTAAATGGCCATTACTGAACATAAAAAAGGTTACAACTTTTCACATAACAACAATTATTCAGATAGAATAGATATTCATCACATTAATTACCTATAGAATGAATCTTACCAAGCATTACATTTCTACTGGTTATTTAAAAATGAGTTAGAAGCAAACAATTTCTCACTCTCCATCTCCAGCCAGCTTAGAGGAGCCTATTCTAGGAAATTTTCCAGCTGCAAAGCCGACCTGAGCACCGTTAAGCACCCGAGTGCACCCCGAGCCATTTTCCATTTGCAATAAACCCTGTTTGAAACGGGGCAGAACAACAGAAAAGTTGACTTGTTAACACAGGGAGAAGCAAGAGGACTTGTATGGTCTCAAATGAGCAGTCTGGGGCATTTTCATGCACTCGGGGGGTTGGACGGGCATAGAGGAGGGGGGTTTGATTTCCATAGCAACAGTCAAGTCCCCAGCTGTCATGTTTGGGCTGAGATAGGTGCTGTGAGCATAGGGACCACTTAACCCCAGCCACACTTCAACTTAGGAAGTTAAGATGCTGCTGAGTGTCTGTGCTGTGCCTCACTTAAAATGCAAACTCTGTACCCCTGGGAACATAAGGGAATGCTTCTGAATTAACCCGGGGATACAGGAGCCATGCAAAAAGCCTCCTCAGAAATAATTAACCATCACTGTTTTTGGATGTCATTGAATGAAGTGTAAAAAAAACAGACAGTGAGAGCATCGAGCCAGGCACTCAAACACAATGAATCCCCAGTTTATCGTCATGTGTCACTTGAAAGATGTTTGCTGAGGTCTATTGTTTAGTAACCCAAGTAGATAAACTGTCAACAGTAAAATACATATAATTTAATTATTTGTCAAAGTGGATGAAATCCAGTTTACACTACACCCATGAATACTAATAAAAACCCTTTCATGGCAGCTTTAAATTTATGCAGTAACAATTCTAGTTTAATAATCTGGAATATCAAAATAAAAGCCTGGACAAATTGCTTATTTAGTTATTTATTACATGCACTATTCACTGATACTCACCTTACTTCTTATTCTCTGCCATTGTCCAGATCACAGGGTTTATTTCTCCAATTACAAGTATCTGAGAACCCTTGATGCTCAAATGAGCCAAACTGAATTCATTTATGTCTGAAGCTACAAGCCTTAGCTTAGACAGAGAACATGGTATTATTACAGTGTTTAAAGTGAGGCCCTTTAGCTGCTGGAATGCAGTGCAGACCAGTGAAGGTGCACAAGCATGTGAAAAGGAGAGTAAAATATAGAATGAGTGAACTTCAACTCAGGTATTTTTTTCAATAAACAGCAGTTGCTGACAATACATTTATTTTCACTTTCTCAACCAATGAGTAAACTAATTTCCAGTCTTTCACATATTAAATGAGCATCAAGGTTGAATGCCTGCAATCTGGCCAACATTCAGATATTGGGACTGCGTTATGGATTTCAAATGCATTTGGCGAGTGTGTTCATAAATAGTGCAAAGAAAAATGATTTCATTTTTATTTTAAAAGAAAACATTAATCAAAACCCTTAAGGTTCTTTAAGAGATGGCCCTCTGTAATCAATGGATAATTTTGACTTTTATACCCTTTTGATGAACTTGGACATTCGTTTGTGAATGATGAATTGATTGTTTGACAGACAGACTACATTTAACGTATGCAAAACAATGTTTTTAAGGTTAGCTTAGTACAAAGACTGCAAACAGGGGGAAACTGTCAGTCTGGCTATGTTCAACGAGAACAACATTTGCCTACCAGCATCTCTAAAGCTCACTCATCAACACATTGTTCCTTGTTTGTTTAATCTGTACGTACAGAAAGTGAAGCATGAAATGTACAGTTCGCCATTTTACAGACACAGGAAGTAACTGGCCCCAACCAAGGAATGTGCTCTTACTGTACATAACAGCTAATTGTCATTTCTCCCACTTCATTGCAGTGTACAGAATAAACAAATGAAATACAACTTGTTAATTAGTGATCTTTCGAGGTGCTGGTGACTGATTATGTCACCTCTGGACAGAGCCTACTAGCTTTCCAGCAGATACACTTAGTAGCAGACTGTACATCCGGGATGGGGTTTGTTTCATGTTATTAATGGCACATTTTCACAGAGCCATACAGTAATATATTGATCTACAGATATCCATCAATATTTAAAAATGCATTAAACATTATTAAACTAAACCGGAAATTATGTAAAATTGGCCTCTTCCAAACCAGCAGGTTTTCTGATTAAATAGAGGTGACTGCAATTTGAACAGCCAGTCGTCTCTGCATGCAGGATCACTTGGTCTCATCTGAGCTTTTCCAACAGCCTTCTGCAAGATAACAGATATTGCTCGCGACAGGCCAGACAAAATGTCCCTGTTGTTTTGCAAGGGAAAATGTGGCATTGTCCCTCCACCGCGGTCCCCTTCTGGGTGTGAATGGCCATCTAATCAAGCTCTCTCTTTCACTGCAGCTGGTTTACAGCGAGCAGCGGGGCTGACCTCTGAGGGGCCCGCCACCCCCTCCCCGTCCTCTGGGACCCTTCAACAAGCTTTAGAGGCCAAATGAGGTGTAAGTCTATTAAAAGGGAGTTTGTGTGTAGATCACAGTCCCTCTGGGGGTGGGAGCCTTTGCCTTGTCATTCAGGTGCGGCTAATTTCCTTCTGCTCCACACGCAGACATGAGGCCTGCCCATGGTCCTCATCGCACTCAGACGAGACCCGCTGCTAGAATTTCAAATGACAGCTTCTTGCAGAGGCAGCAGGTGATTTGTTAAAACAGAACTGTGAAACAAAAAGACATTCCATTTATGTTGTGGATTACACTTATAACTATGGTGCTAATGTCACTGAATGCAAATTAGACGGAAAAACAAACTCATTTTTACTCATGTTTTTTTAAAAGTAAATTCGGATGGATTTTGGCAAGGATGTGAACACAGCCGCACTGATAAATAATTGGTCCTGCTGCTTATTGAACTGATGGAGGAAGAGAGAGGCTGGAGAAGCCAGCAAGGGAAAGGGAAACTGGAGGAACAAGGCCATAGGCAGTGCTGGAGTGAATTTGAGTTAAATTTGTGGTACAAATTGATTGGATGTGAGTGTTGTCAAAATGACATGATGTCACCCACCAGCGTCCTATTGAGAGATCTGTTTATTACAGCACCCAGTGACCTTAAATTACATGAGCTCAATCTAACTGATCATGTGTTTTACTTACTGAAGACCAGGCAAAAAAACCCTGAAACAAGCAAAGAGCAAGTGTCTACTGTCTAAAGTCTGTGGTCACAGATTTTAGACAGCCATTGGTGGCAAATATTTGACACCAAATATTAAACATGATAACTTTATTGTCTATGTTATCTTGTCCAATTATTTTCTGCGCCTAAAAATTTGGGGACCATGTGTAAAAAAAGGGCTCATTCAATGTGGACCACCCTCAAATTCAGTTGGTATTTCAGTATAAAATGTCTATTATCTATATAATGTATTTGTTGTGAAAACATTGTTCTCATCAAAGTACATGCTGAGATCTGGAAACATGATTGCATCATTACGATGAAGTATTTTATAGTATCTCGCTTTCTAATAAGTCATTAATTAAATGTTCTTACAGTAATCTATAAAGGCTGATGCGCTGCAGTTCTTTTTCACAAGGTCAGATGTCTAATGGTCCATTGGGGGAGTCTTCATGAAAGTAAAGCGCTAACACCAAACATCAGCCCCACCAGGCAACCCAAATGTTGTTTTTGTTAGTAGCAGCTAACTGCTATATAAAGCATTATTAAATGGTTAATGCTTTAAAGTTCATATACCTATTGGTTAAAAAAACATATATATATATATATGCGTGTGTGTGTGTGTGCACTTTATGTATGTTAATGAAATTACTATACTGGATTATCTCTGCACCATGATATCAGATGCACTTGAAAGTCAACTGTACTGACACAATAACTGGAATTTTGGACTCATTTGGACATTTAATTCCCTGATCACCCCTCTTTTCCCAAACAGAGCATCGACAGTGTTTGTCAGATGGGACCGGGTTCAGCTGAGCAGCATTAACCTCTGGGAGACCATCTATGTGCAGTGCATTAGTCACATTGAGGAGGAGGAGGGATGTCCTGTAATAGATTATTGACCAGCGGGCAGTGGCCTGCACCGCACCATGTGGTCCTAGCCAGCTACTGACCTCTTCATCACAGATGAAGCAGGCCACCTGCAGTCCAGAGCGAGGCCAGAGGACACACACACACACGCACACACAGCAGCAGCATAACCCCAGCGACTAATGAGAAACACACAAGTAATATTCTCCGTTTGGTTGCAAGACAGTTAACAGGACAAGGAACCTGAGGGGTATGAAACCATATTCATTCATAGCTATAAAATGGGAGTCCTTGGCTCATCAAATTGAAAGTGCTGGGGAAACAACAATTGCTTCCATGAACTTAGACTACCTAATTAAAGGCAGGCAATTTCTCTCCAAGAGTCACACTCAGGATCTTTAATTGAAATCAAAATGAATATCGCTCGTACAGAGAGCAGGGTGGAGCGAGAGTGGGGGCGGGGATGGACACATCCTTTGCCATTTCACTGGTCTCACTGTCAGCTCATGTGACTCAATATTTGATTTGGTGATCGCTAAGAAATAGATATTGAAGTAAACCTAATATAAAGGTGTTTGTTCTACCTTTTGGTCTTAAAGCAACTCATGATGTGCTGCGTTACAGCTGCCAAAAGCACAAAAAACAAGAGAATTAAACTGAAACTTAACCCAGAAAGGCAAGAGCATCACCAAAACCATTGCCAATATCATCTGTGCTCTGTTTCCCTTTGGCTCAGCCTTGCTTTTTTTTTTTAATTGTTTGATAATTCATCTCCAAGCTCTAATTTACCCCCCATCGTCAGCCCTGTATGTTCGACCATTGTGTGAGACATTCAGCTGAATTTCAAATGAGCTTGTAGTGTATAAAGTCTTTCTTCCAGGGAAAGCACCTATTTATGGACATGTTTGTTTGTTTTTCATCAACATTAACCCTTTGGGCGAGGAACGTCCGTATGCCGTCTTTTCAAGAACGGTCCCAGGAACGTCCTTGGGCGTGAAGTCACACTGTTTTAGTTAGTCTAGTTTCTCTGTGACTCCTGGGGTGAAAATACAAGATAATTAATTTTGTTTTCAGCGTCAGAGCACGTGACCTATAGGATGGTCTCTTTAAGACATTGCCTTATAGCTCTGTGTGAACTTTGAAAATTGTAATACATCATACCCATTACATATGTTTTATTCAACAGGATATTATATATCATAGGATATATAAAAATCAAAGAGAGGTTATTTAAATGTGTAAAATAATGATAGAACGTTCATGCTGGGTTGTAGCTTGATGAGTGTGTGTATGAAGGTTGGTTTATGTGTAAAATATTTTGTGTGTTTTTTGAGCCTGGTCTCATCTCAGGGCATCAAATACCCACACTTTGAGGAAGCCTGACCAAGCATCAGTTCCCTTCAGCACCCGAATGTGACACCGTGGGCTTTCAAGTAATTTCAATGTATCCATTCACCATCACATAATGTACTTTTTTTAACGCAAAAAATGATCTTTTCCTAAACCTAACCAAGTAGTTTTGGTGCCTTAATTTAACCACAATGATCTTTTCCTAAACCTAAAGGCGTTTCAAATGGAAGCTAAAGACCACATATTAAAAAGGCAGTTCATTCTGACACCTTTTTTCGACAAATACAGCTTTTACAGGCTTTCTCAAAGCATCAGTATTTGAAGCCCTGAGATGAGAAGGTGTTGGTATTTCTGTTTCTTTTGTATGTTTTCCTTATAAAGCACTTTGTAATCTAAGTTTTATATTAATATATTTTTTATGTCAGAGTAGTAACATACTACTTCAGCAGGTGATGAACAGCTAGTAAACATGTGCCAGGTTTATTGCAAACATACACATCCCTACGTAACATTTTCGATCATAATGTGTTTGCATGATTGTAACAGATTATATGTAGTGATTAACAAAGACAAAACACAAAGTTTATGCCTGTTTTCCATTTCAGTGGTGTTTTCATTGGTCCTGTTCATGTGATATATTTACTAACATCCACTAGCAACCTTCATGTAAAAATAACTTGATATTATTTTCCTTTTACAGGAATTTAGCATCAAATGAGCTTAGCGCTCATTTTCATCTGAAGTTCCTTGGCAGGTCACAATAAAAAATGGCTTTAGCTTGGCTCAGCGCAAAGTTTGAAAAAAGGGGCAAACATCTAGCTTGGCTCTGTCCAAAAAGAACAACAAAGTTTTAATCTTTACCCTGTTACATAAAGAGGCAGTCTAACTGTTAGCAGATGTTTGTGCTAAGCTAAGCTAACCGCCTGCCGGCTGTAGTATTACATTCAACGGACAAGTAAGACAGTGGTATTGATCTTCTCGTCCAACTCGCGGCAGGGAAATGAATGTGTTTTTCCCCAGATGCTTTTCCGAGTTGGCGTGGACTGGCCAAATGCTGCATAAACTGCTTCAGGATGTAATGGTAAAATGATTGCACTATAATAATAATAATATTTGTGATGGGGTTTTTTTAGAAAATGGGACTTTAACTTGCAAACACATTTTTTACTTCACACCATGACCCTATTTCTGCAGCCAACAAGATAATTAACAAATTCTTTCTAACAAGATAAAACTTTTGTTGGCGTCTAATTTTTCTTGGTTGTGGTTGAAGACCAAATATGAAAAACCTTTAAACATATCAAGCATTACAAAAAATACATGTTCTACAAAACATCACAAACCTTTTCAGTGTGCAACACTTTGCTACAAACGCACACATGCACACTAACAAACACCCACACACTCAAACGGGACTGAGAATATGAGGCTATCAGAGCATTGCACATTACATTGACTGGTGGAGGTCTTCACTGTTTAAGTGGAGCTGCCTGCTGAGGTTTTCCTCCCTGGCAGCAGGCCTATAAGAGTGGTAAGTGGCGGTGATGAGACACTGTCCCCTGTGCCTCCTTCAGCTGCCATTCCCTTTAAATTGAAACAGAGTCCTGCAAATAAATGCCACATTCTGAGCAGGCAGAACGCTTGAAAGTTGAATTTCATATAAGCACCCGTTGGGGAATTGGCCCCGGCACAGTCTGCTTTATTCGCTCTGCTTTTTGTTATTTATATGATGAAGGAACAGGGCTACGTCAGGGTCATTCAGTGTTCATTTATCTTTTTATGTTGTGGCAAGCTACTATAGCCAGGCTGCCTATAGCGACAGATTCTGCAACCGCCCCCCCCCCCCATAGCTCTGAATATTACAGACAATTTTATTCTGATGCTTTCACCTCTTTATATCAATGTGCATTTGTTTTACCCCCTGTTCATTAGCTTTAAATGGCATCTCTCTTTAAGATTAATTGAAGCTGAGATAAAAGAAGATGGCTCCCAAGAGTGGCCCACTGTTTGTTATTCATGTTGGCCCGAAAACGGCAACAGTAAATCCTCTAAGTTGTTGTTAAGATGGCTGTATTACCATATGTGTGCCATTTCCATGGAGTGACAGACCCCCCTGGATCAAATGGGGACTATTGATCCTGCAGCACTCCATTTCAAGTTAATTGTGCTTGAAATGAGGTGCACACACTCAAGCATACCTGCATTGGGAAGGCTTTATTTATTTATATTTGTCAGGAAAGCTGTGTCAGATAAACACAAAATATTCAATTCACGTCTTATACAATTTTGCTCAAAAAGCCAGTTGTGCTGAAGTATGCTCTGAAAGTGGTTGAACCAGATTGAATCAGACTTTGATCCTCAGTAAGGCCAGTTCTACATGGGACTAAAGGCTACAGTGGAATATATAAAGGCAAAACCAATGCACAGATTGACTAAATTTATACTAGCAGAGCAATGATTTAACTTCAGTGGAAAAACCCTCATTAGATTCTGACAATATTCTCACTTTATCCC
>JAPMOB010052749.1:0-12656 GCA_029875015.1 Lepomis gibbosus | reverse complement strand
TATGAGGCAAGTTACTGTAAGTCTAGTTGTTTTTGTGTTTTTTTGCGGTGTCTGGGCATGAGGGTAACTGCAGTTTGACGCTGTGAAGCAGCAGGAATTTGTATCTGTCTCCCTATCGATGTGTGATATTAATCTAATCTTTTGGGCAAAGAGGCGGTGCCCAAAACCGTGTGTATCAGCAAACTAAAGATAGCTTGCAGTACTGACACCAGGGGGCAGCAATTAACATGAATTAATCACATTGATTTAGGTTTCATCTCCCCTGGTTACAGCTCTGTCTTTTCTCTGCTACAAATTATCTCTCTCTCTTTCTCTCTCTCTCTCTCACTCACACACACACACACACACACACACACACACAAACACACACATACACCTTACCTAACCTGTTATTTATACATGATGCTGGTTCTGTCCATGTTAATGGGCTGATAATGGCTTCACTTGTCTCCAGGCATTTTGACACTGCAGAAGGAGAAGGTCGAAACAGGCCAAATAACTTTGAGAAGGGAGTGGCAGTTAACTACCAAACCATTCAATAATTCAGAGACAAGTAATAAAATCATAGCTTTTAAGTTTTAAACCAAAGCCTGATACCAATATTATTTTTTGATTAAAGTCTGTGCAGTTGTACTTGTCCTTTCCATGCCCTCATGTCTCTCCTGTTCACCATATAATGCTCAGAGGTTCAGCACACATGCCCATATTTAACCACTAAGGGGCACTGCAGCTTAAGCCGAGTCCTGTGCTGTAGAAGAACTCGGCTGAACCCTTATGAGGGGGGGGGGGCACAGTATCAGATGCTCACTTTAGTGCCAGCCCCTAAAAGTTACCCAGGATACCTAAATATGCTGAGCTGTCTTATCCCTCTGCTCCTCTCTCTGCTGCAATAGGACTGTTTTTCCCAAACTTCTTTATGTCTTTCTCTTCTGGCTATCCTCCTTTCCTTGTTCACTCTCGCTCTTTGCGCTCTCTCACTCTCTCTTTCTTCTTTTGCTTTTCTTAGAGGCATCAGGTCCAATCCAGTTGTAGTCAATCTAATCCCTCTAATTCAGTTAATCTAATTTTCTGCATATGGTCACACTGCTGATCTCCACTACTGGTCTTCTGCAATCTCACTCTCTGCACTCTGATTTTCTGCCCAAATCCCTCAGAGCCTGCGCTTTGCCACTTCTCCTCCACATTACTTCTAAAAAGTAACTAGTTGGCACTCATTTGATCTGGTAAGAGTCTACAGAGTATCATATAATGAACATCGGTGGCTCGTTATGGCACCCTTACCTTGCATTTTATGTATGCCTCCCAGTGTTTGCTATATTTCAATAACAGTGAAAATGAATGTGGCAGGTTCACATTGTGGTTGTATTATGCATGACTCGCCTCTCTGTGGTTTGCCGTGGGTGATTTATCCTTATGTTGCTCTTTGTTTGCTGATGATTAGTAATTAAATCAACATTTAGCAAGTCAGCTGTCAGCAGCAGTTCATGCTACAGAGGTTGTGATTTATGTAATTCATTCAAATCTTGTTGAACCATGCTCTACAATGCAGTGAGACAGATTGTATGTCTATTTTGTCTTTTTCAATGTTAGAGTTAGACAGCTGGGTTTATCGAGCAAGGGAGCTTTCGACTGGCCCCTGATAGTCCCTCAAGCTGAGCTTCAGATCGGTGCCAGGGTTGTCAGTGTTATTCAGTGGCAAATAGTCATAGATAAACCATTTAGTTTGACTGAGGTGAACAAACCTTGAGCTCGCTTTTCCATGATGTATATTAGTAGCACACATACAGTAGTTTGAACTTTTGGTTGGTTTCTAGCAGACTCGCTTCTTATTAGAAGCTGCCAGTGTGCAGTACAGGGATTACCAAGGTCTATTAGCAGATAAGAGGGACTTTCTCTGTGGAAATCTCTGTAGAGTATGTAGGTTAAACATTATGTATCCCAACACTTTTTAATCAAGTTCACAGATAAAGCTCAGTGTTATTTGCATCTTGCGGCCCTTTTTTAACGCTGCCTCCCAGCATCACAAATGCCACTTGTTTTATTGTGCCTTTCTGCTGCAACTCTATACTTTGTCTCCCTCTTTCATTCACTATCCCTCACCTATCTGTGGATCCTGGCTGCAGAAAATCTCTGCAATGTCAAAAGAATGAAAGCATTTAATCCGCATGAAAAATTGTCTCCTTTACACATTCTCCTTTAACCTGTTATCGTGTAAATGTACAGTAGAGAGCAGGGGGTCCAGCTGGCATAGGGGGAGCAGGGATGGTGTCAGCCTCAGAGAGAGGATTAGGCCAGGCAAACTAGACATTCACAGGACGCTGCGGTGGGACAGTGGGCCAAACGGGACACACCCTTGTGTCATATCTCACCGTCTGGGTATCTTTTGATGCTACCCCTTCATCTCCCTCTTCCTTCAGCTCCTTACCTCGCCCACCGTGGCCCACTTGTGGATTTATAGGTCAACTGTCTGACGTGTCCAGGTCCATCTTATTTAATTCCTTCCCAATGGGTGTCAGGAAAATGAGTTACCTGCTGCAGCTCAGTTTGCAGAAATAAGTTACTGCCTGCTCTCTCGTCAACTGATGGACTGTAGGAATGTGATTTGTGCAACTCTGAGTTCTGAATTTCATGATTAGTGAGAGGGAGGCATGTAATTAATTGGGGAGTGAATAAGAAACTTGTGGCCTTGAGACTCAGGGATGGATAAGACACATCAAACACCCCTCAATTGTTTGAGAGTTTGTTCATTAGTTCTTTTTTGTTTTCTCTCTACTGTACTTCCCTGTCTATCTCTTCTTTATTCTCAGCTCTGGCACTGCCCTCAGCCGCCCTCTTCGATCTGTCTTCTTTCCCCCAGTGAAATATAGACGTGTTTAGGATGACTGCAATGCAGCTGAAACAACAGCAATAGTCTTAGTCCCAGATCGACAAAAGGGAGGGTGGCCTGTCATATAGGCCTGTCTGGAGGTTTTACAAAGCTCTCCCTGATTTCACGATCCGGATTAAACTGGGTCTGCAGAGCTGGCGAGTTGTCTGCCCAGCCAACAGATCCTCAAAGACGAGGAGAGGAGAAACACTTCGCTCCTCTCAGCATGGGTGTACTACCACTAAAGAGAGACTGAGAAAAAACAACAGATAAAAAGAAACCTACAGAGAGACTGAGCCTGAGAAATAAAAAGAGAGAACTAAAAAATTTAAAAAAATACAGACACAAGTTACACCTAAAAAGTAATAAGCCTTCACTCTAAAGTTAGACCCTCAGACATTCACTGAAAGAATTATTCATGAAATTGACGGCACATACACAAGCACTACATTTTTCACACACAGCACATCAACCCTGCTATCATAAGTCATGTATGCAATATTTGTACTGACCCGGGTGACTTTCAGCGTCAACTCAGCCTCCTGTGGTCTGTGGGAGCAAGCCAGACAGGTGGTTTCCATTCTTCCTTATCCTTATATTCAGTATCGCTCTCACACCTCAGCCAGACCCTGCACCAACACAGCAGGTGAATCAGTGCCATCCAATGCTCACCATGCTTCAGCGAGGTAAATATAACTCTGACTTTGGGGCTTTAGAGGTAATTTAAACGCCACTTCGGGAGCGTTATGTCTTCTATACCTGGAATTACATACAGAGGGTGGAAAGAGAGGGCGGGATGACAATGTATGTGTCATCATGTGTTGGTGGTAGTGTGACTTGTCTTCACATATTGAAAGGGCACAATAAGTATGTAGTCAAAACAATACTGAAACACAAACAGAAACTACATGTTGGTAGCAAAGAATTGTTTAAATATTTCCACACTTAAGGGATGTGTTATTTTCCATGTTAACTAATTCATCAGTTGGTCTGTAGAAATGTCAGAAAATAAAAATGCCTTTTACAATTTCCTAAAACGCAAGATGATGTCTTAAAATGGCTGTTATAAATGTATTAAAACAGGTCAAAGCAGCAAATCTCTGCATATGACAAGCCGGAACCAGAGAGTGTTTGGCATTGAAAATGACTTCAACGATTAATCAATAACCAAAATAGTTTCTCAAGTTACTGGTCTGTTATTGGTTTCATGCCACTGGATATCAAAGTGGCAATGAAAATAATGTAATGTAAATAATGCCTGCTGTTGCTTTTTAGATTGGACTTCTCTCTGAGGTCACTCTCCAACCAGAAAAAGTGTCCACAGCACCACAAGTCAATTTGTGGATTTACACTGGTTTCATTAGTGGATGAGCACTGTTTTGTGACTAAGTCTGATAACCACTGGTGGAAAGTAAGAAGTACATTTACTGAAGCAATCTACTTAGGTACAATTTTGAGCATTTCTACTTTATGTTTCTTTATACTTCTACTGTGCTCAGAGGAATTTATATTGTACTTTTTCCCTCACTACATTCATCTGACAGCTGGAGTTACTTGTCAGATTTAGACATCATTAAATATTAAATCAGTGGTTGTCAACCTTTTAGCTTGCAAAAATTAGCCAAATCTGTTTTGGGCCCCTTGTCATGTATCAGATATCTATGAGTTGTTAGCATTCAACCAAAGATAGCCTTCTAAACATCTCAGATGGTTTCGGTTTTTTTTATATAACTGTATAACTGTTTAAGGCTCATAGAGGTAAAGTTATCCAAAAACTTTCCTATGCCATTAATCATCTCATAACCCCTTAGATTTATCTTGTGACCCTTTGGAGGGTTCTTGGTTATAGTTTGTAAACCACTTTAGAAACATTAAAGGACTAAGCTATCCACCTGTACATGAAGTACTTTAAATTAGCTCCACCTCTGCCGGTGGACCTACAACAGTAGATTAAATAGCTAATCTACAACTGTAGATTGAGGCATTGGTATGCGTTGATGCCGTCAGGGGAAACATTTTTCTGAATAATGAGTGATTTTTCTTTTTAAACTTAAAATACATTTACATTATTATATTTACATTGTTCTCCTGGAACTTTTACCTAAATAACAGATCTGAATACTTCCTCCACCACCGCCAATAACTTGCTCTAGGTGTAGACTAACGTAAAAATCTTGTGTAATGCAACTCCAACTTTCACTCAATTTAAGCATTTAGACAGGCTTCTCCGTGCTGAATGCAATTGTGTCTGTCCCGTCTCAGTGATCAGCTCTTTCTGTCAGTGTCCTGCTGCCTATCAGCTTGGGATGACAGACAATTAGTGGCAGTAGAAATGGCTTTTGAAGCAGACCCATTCCCCCTGAATTCCCTTGTCACAGCTCATTGCGATAAGACAGTGACTGTAGAAGCACTGCAAGTGGGATAGCAGGGCAGTTACACCATGCATTCATATTTTAACAGCCACTTGGGGTGAGACTGACTTGGAGAGGAGCACACACTCTCATGCACATGTACACACACATAAATACTAACCTTAGCACTTACAAAACAGGTCCTGCTGTATGAAACACACACACACACATGCAATTTCATTCTAGAGTCTGTGTGTTTTGTGTGTTGTGCTGAGCTTTATTCAGCAGTTGTTTTTTTGCCCACTTGACAAAGGCATAAAAAAATCTGAGTTGTCTTATTCAGAGTGGAGATGCATGCCTAAAAACTACTCATTTATTCAATGCACAGAAGCAATTAAGAGAAAATGAAATGTCTGCATTCGTGTGCAGAGTTGATGTTCCCAAACATCTTCAGGAAAAGAATCTGTTTTGCTCACTCAGTATCTGTGAACTGAGATGCTAATGTGTTGTTGGATGTGTTTGGTAAGCCTGGAAATGGGTGTTGGTCAGAGTTGGAGTCTCTTATAGTAAACCTCTATTATGGATTAGTATCATTGCAGTTGATGTAACATGTTCATCAAAAAGATGTGACCCATGCTTCCATACTGTATAATTGTGTATGAGCCAGTATTACTAAGTTCAAATAACTACTTTGCGGTCAGGTTTAGGATAGTGGTTTGAAACACCTGTTCTGTTGATCACCAGTTTAAAAAAAGCAATCTTGCAGACATTGCACAATTACGTTTGGAATAGCAAGCATTATACTGCATATTTTGTGTAGTCTGTCATTGTGAACTTGTCTATCAGTTCACATATTTAGAAAATAAGGCCCATTAAATGTACTGTAGAAAATATTGTTTTGTAGTGTTTGCCACTAATCTACCATCAATAATACTTAGGTTATATCAAATATTATTTGATAGGTTAGGTTATATCAAATATTATTTTCAAGCTATAAAAAGGCTGAGATTTACATTTACACTTTATCAAGTATTATAATGTATGCTGTGTGTTCTCTAATGTAGGTATAGGAGCCCTAATGGGGACGTTTCTCCCAGGTGCAGCTTTTTGTTAACAAAACTGTAGAACTTGAGTTTGTTTTAGACAAATGGACATGTATGCAGTACATCAATCAATCAATCAATCTTTATTTATATAGCACTTTCATACAAATAACATGTAACACAAAGTGCTTCACACTATAGAAAAATTAAAAAGATAAGTACATGAATGTTTTATTTTGTAGTAGAAAACTAAGTAAAAGTGACAGATATATTTTTGAACTCTGAATCTCTGTATATGTGACACTATTTCGTCAGAACATTTTCATTTATTTACAATTAAATTAGTAATACATAGACATTCCTAGATGGTGAGCAGTGCTTTCTTTGTCAAAAACAAAATGCCAATAATGAAACAGGGTATTTAGGAAGAGAACCATGCTAAAAATACACTGAAGGTACAATAAATTTACTTTATTACATTTTCTAACTTGTCTCTTATCAGTGCACGCATGCATGTACGTTATTGCATGAATGTATATGTGATGTAATAGGCTCTACACTCTGGGAGGCACATTACAGCACAGGTAGATGGCGTTACAGCTAGTGTGCCCTGCTGAGAACACCACATAGAAGGAGCTGTTTGAATGAATACTTAATGAAAAACCAGTGGACCCAGTAGGAAGCAAAGCTCTGCAGAGGAACCTGGCGTCATGTGAAAATTGCAGGGGTCGTATATTTAAGTCTGACCTTTGCACTTTGACCCCTTACTTCTCTGAATCAGCAGAGTTGGATAGTGTGCACTCAGCATGCCATGGCTGGGCACACAGGGACATGAGGGGCCAGAAGATGTAGGAGGAGAGAGGACTCTTAAGTGGAGCTCCAGAGGTTAGAGGGTCAAACGGAGCCAGTGGACCTCAGAGACCTGCCTTGATCTCCCAGTCAATACTCTCATATTGTGTTACTTTGTGATGCAATGTGTGTGTGGTTCTCTGATCAGCCATTCGTCTCATGTTAGCATTTTTTAAATGCACTGCATGGCTTTAGTAAAAGAAATTGACTGGGAAGACAGTATAAACTGTTGTAAAACAAGCATTAAATGGGACTGTCCACTTATTATATGTATAGGTCACTACATCACACACATCCTACTCTATTATCAGCGATATTATAATCACTAATTTAAAAACCTGGCATGTATATGAATCTGTTCTGATAGTTTTTCATGTTTCTTAATCTTAAGATTAACACATTGGAACGGTTTCCTTTGGTTCTTGGCAACCTCCGTTAACCCTTCTTGAGGGTTCTTGACATCTTCTATATTGAACCAGGAGTTATTATTAAGTCATGTGGTCTTAAGGTAGATCATCACCCACATGGCACTTTTTGTAATGGCACTGTATTAAAGAACATTAGGTGATTTATGATCGTTATCCTCAACCAGTGAGAAATGGTGTGACCACACACAGCTCGTTTCAGTTTACCTCTTACTCATCTACACCTGCAGCACTTTTACTCCATCTTCCCCATCAAGCTACAGGGGCACTGAAATTGTCATAAGGAAGATGACTTGGTGCGCTGGTTACATCAGAAATCCAACAGAAAATTCACAGAAGGAGAAATGCACAAAAATACATAAAACTTGCAAATAAAAGGGATAGTTTTTTTTAACCTAAACTGTTTTAATAAAATATTTTTAGTTCTTTAAAAAAATTTTCAGCTTCTCTATGACTAACATCCTAATCAAAGCCTTATTGTCTATTTTATTATTTTTATTTATTTAAGAGGGACAGTGCACAACGTCTGTGTTGTACTAGTGTTAACTATCAGCTAATTTAGATCTGTAGTCCCTATCATGTGCTCTATAGCAATTATTTTCCTTCCTTTCATCATTAAAATACTACACATACAATCTTTTTCCACACCAGTAGCTGTAGTTTTTGAATATATTGCCAGTTTTGTATTGTAGTTTATTCAACACAATGCACAGCACTGTAGGTGTAGCTGCTTTAATGCATGTTTACATTGCACCATTGACCATAATGCACTGTAGCCTCTGAGTAACAGGTGTCTCTGTTGGTCGATTTTATCTATATTTCTTCCCCTCAATGAACCTGTCAATCTTCACTAATGGTGGATTCAGCCTTGATGCTGACCTGGACCAAATGTCATGTCAGAACTGTCTGCCATTTTAAAAGCCAGCAAGCACTGCCTCCAGTCCAGCTTGAATCGCTCATTCCTTCTTTGGGATGTTTGGACACTCTACCTGCATATTTTGATTAATCTTCCCTCTTTCCTTAGTACAATCTTGCTTCCTTTCCTATCCTTTGCTTGACCATACTGTAGCAATGTGTTCATATATTACTGCATTGTGGTATTCTTTGAATTACACACACACAGTGTACCATTTTAGGCTGCTAGTAATAACAATATTTCGGATGTTTTGTTTGTTTACATGGATATTCATGATCAGGACTGAGGTTAATATAAACAACTGTCTCAAATTTGACATTAGCTTGCATCCTGAATTGTAAATTGTTTCCCCCAGTCACCCTTCACTATCTCCTCTTCCCTCCATTGCTCTCTTGACAACGTGTCAGTCTCTCCTGTGTCTCTATTAGCTTCAGCCCTCCATCACTGCCCCTCCCTCTCTCCATTTCTCCCTCCCTCCGCCCTTACCTCAACCCCCTAGAGAGGAGTGATACTGCTGATGCATCACCACCCCAGATAATTTGTTTAAATGACAGATTAGGAGGGTAACTCGATTTGTGTCCGATACAGTATGTAGTGTCAGTTACCAATCTAATAAAGCCATCCTCCACGCCCCCTTTGCTCCTTCCTCTCAGCCCCTCCCATCATCCACACACCCTGCCCACTAGCCCGTATCTGCCGCAATAAGTTACCAGTTCATGAGAAAGAAAGAGGACGAGCAGTAGAGGCTCGTCTCTGGGGCTGTAACACAATCGCAGGTGGGGGCCACCAAGGCCTCTACAATAATTGAATTGTGAGGCTGGGAAGCTGTGAGGTTTGGCGAGGCGCTCATTGACTCATTGATCGGCGCAGAGGGGCTTCAGAAATATGCCTTGCAGTCGTGGCCAATCAATCAAACAATTAAGCCTAGTCTCTGTTGCTGGCTGTGCTCCATTTAAGTCTAACCTCCCAGCCCCCAGTGCAGCACATTCCAAATTAATTGCTTCTCACTAGAGAATAGGCCCACCACCTCCCCTTTTCTCCTCTGGTCCCTCTTTGTACCTGGGGAAAAGGTAACTGTGAGTCGGCATTTCGCACAATTCCCATCTCTAATCCCTGCTGTGCTGTGTGTGTGTGTTTGTGTGTGTAAAATGTATCCCGCCTTCCTTTCTTGTAAAATCCAAGCATGTTTTTATCAGATTTTAGTAACACAAAGGAACAGGTATGTATGTCAGCTCTTGTGGAACTATCTAGGAAACCGCCAGAATTAGGAGATAGGAGGGAGTGTGATTCTGCTTGTTCATTGAGACAAGAAGAAAATGGCGGGGTCATCAGTGCAGACTTTTCTGCACCATGCCCCTCCTCTTTCCATCTCCTCCATCTTCTTACACTTCCTTGTTCCTCCATTCCGCTCCCCTCCTTCCAGTCTTACAGGGCAGAAAACCATGTCCTACAAGAGCGGCAGGAGGATTATTCCTCGTTCACGGCTTCGTGACTGGAATTCACATCCCCCTCTCCCCTAGCCATATGGCATTATCAATTTTGTTCACTATGGCAGAGCCTGTCACCTAAAGGCTGCGCCTCCCTGGCATGTCGCCCCAGCTAGCATCTGTCAGAGGGGACTTGTGGGGGTTTAATGTCTCTGTCTTGCTTAAACTCTTCCTCTTTCCTTCTTCCTCTCTCCTCTTTCTCCTTCCCTCTCCTGCTTTTCCTCCCCATATTCCCTCCATCCTTTTGGGGTGTAACCTGTGAAAGGGTTTAGGAATCTATGCTAGAATCTCTTGGTTGTCTGCCCAAATCCCCACTTCTTAATCTCTTGCTACTGCCCCTCTGTAGCAGAGATCGCCATGACCGTTGGCTTATGATAAATCATACATGTCCTGTTTTTTTAAGAATGTGTCCTTAATCTTTCCGAATGGCCACCTGGCCTGATTTGTGACCTTGAGGATATGTGTCTGATGCTAGGAGGGTGGTAGGATGTCTCTCACACACACACACACACACAAACAAACACACACCCCACATATGCTCACACACTTACACACGCACATGCCAGAGTGTTCACATACTATCAGGCATATGACAAAGTAGTGCATTTTTTGGCATAGATGTCCTTGGGCTGTATAGAAACACACACAGTCAGAGAAGTGAAGGACCTGGGATGTCATTATATAAAGATAGAAGGTATTGAGAAGTAATTCTGTCATCATGGAGGCATCTGATGTAAGCAGTCAGACACAGACAGTCAAACTCCTTGATGCAGCTGGTCTGCACAGTGAAGTACATTACATTAAATATTTGTACTTTAAGATGATGGTCTTATCCAGAACAATGTATAATGAAGACATAATGAGCTTAAATTCCTAGACTCAAGTAGTACAGACAGGACTTCAGAGGTTAGGGTTAGAGCAGGTTAAATTGTTAATAGCTAAATAGCTAGTTTTCCCAGTTTGGTGTGGAAGAACCTGACAGGCCTGCACTGAACGCTGACCTCAGCCCTGTCTAACACCTTTGGGAGAAACTAAAATGGTGATTGCAAGCCAGGCCCTCTCGGCCAACATCAGCGTCTGACCTCACAAATGCTCTTCTAGATGAATGGGCAAAAATTCTCACAAACAAACCAAAATTTTGTACAAAGCCTTACCCGAAGAGTGAAAGCTTTTTTACCTGCATAGGGGGGACCAACTGGATTTAATGCCTATGGATTTAGAATAGGATGTCATAAATGTTATGTGTAGGTGTCCCAGTACTTTTCTCCATGTAGTATATAATATGGTAAATTAAAAGTAAAACCAAACTATTACCACTGTGAAAATTTTAAGTAATGTCTAGTAATGTATATAGCAAAATTGGATTGACAAAATTGAAGAAAATCCAAAAAGTATTTACAAAAAATCATGGTCTGTTTTCTGTGTGTTTCAGATGAAATCATTGTGGGGTTTATTTACATTCTGCGTCTTTGGTTGTTAAAAGTCTCCAGTCAAACTCTCATGACAGCACCAATGAGAGAGATAGGGGAAGACAGACAGCAAGATGAGGCATGGTTGAACTTCTCTTTACTACCAAGCTGCCCAAGCCTTCTGCAGCATTTGCACCATCTTAACGTCATTCCAGGCATAGATGAAGTTTAGCTGGGCATCGTTGCTAAGCGAAATCATTTTTAACAGGATGATGTGTACCTTTCAGAGATGTTGATTTTCTGTGCTGAGTCTTTTATGTGTAAATATTCATCATACATTGGGGCAAAAAGGCTTCTATACAGACCCGGGGACCTTCATTGACTGCAAAAAGCGATCATTGCAACACAAAAGATGAGCATCAGAGTGACTGTAACAAAACATTTTGGCACTGTATGTTGTCAGCACACCAGGAACCAGCCTCTAAATCATTCTGCTTTGTTAGAAATGATTATACTTTTAGAGAGAATATCTATTCTATTTGCTCGTTTCTGGTCACACAGATGTGTTAACATGATTTTTCAATCAATCATTGAAAGACACTGATTTGCTGAATTGGTCTTTTATCCTGGATGTCTTGACTACATCATTTGCACAATGGAGGGTGAGTAAGGATGAATGCCAGTTGGCAGAGACAGCAATTTCTGGCAAGCAGGACTCAATCGGAAAACGACATCATATTATGTCCTCTTAATTTGTCTTTTTATATTCATGTCTTCTGTTAGCTTCCAGAAATGTCCTGTTGAATTGTATATGCTCTCAGAAAGTGTACACCCTTTCTTTAATTTTGTGCAGTGCAGCCATGACAAGAAAATGGGAACTGCTAATAACTATCACACATCCAATCTCCAATTAGCTAAAGAGAGGAGCTGGTTAATTACTTCTTATAATGTTCACCAGCCACCCCTTCAGGCTCTGAGCTACATTATGTTGCACTGGGAGGGTGATTCTGTCAGCTAATGTTTCTTCATCCCCTGTACAGCCCACAAAACAGCTCTGTCTGGACCTATTTTATGTCACTACATATTCTATTCAATATCTTAATGGGCCACAGATTGGATTGTTTAAAGTAACTGGTTTAATGTGTGTTGAATCAAAGTTGAATTATATGCTACCTACGTGCTTACCGTTTTCCTCATAGCTGTCTTTATTTAGTGCCACAAACACCAATTAGTAGCTTGGAAAGAACTTATTTCTGACAGTGTGTTACCTTGTCACACACACACACACACACACACACACACACACACAC
>JAPMOB010052674.1:0-10000 GCA_029875015.1 Lepomis gibbosus | reverse complement strand
AGTAATCCTCACAACATTTCAGAATGATAAACAGTTGTGTATTCAAGTGGACGGCCACAACAATATGAAATTACAATAAAAAGAGTTGATGGTACATTTCATGAAATTAAAGTACAGCTTGGGTCATATTGGCTGTCCCACTCTTTATACTGTTAGGACTGCGTTGAGGGGTTAAATCATATCATTACCATTTTATAGGCTTATAGAAAAGTCATGACAAGTGGTTTATGGTTTACAACTGACTATAATTCTCTAGTTCCTCTAACACTATCATATTTTATTATTCTATATTCTCTATATATATTCTAGGGTTTCCTGGGTTCAACCAAGGAACAAAATTTGTATACAAAGCAAAACATAATAGTTTATATAGCTCTGTATCTGATCTGGGTTTGGAGAGGTGGTTGAAGTGATGCCTGGTTTTGCAGCTCATTCATAACCATAGTGGCAGAATTTCCAGGCAGGTCAAGGCAAGATTTTCCACAAAAAGACCTGCTTGGTTCTCCTGCCTCCCCCCTGTTTCCCCTTGTCTGTGTGAAGGATTGCTATTGCACCCAGAGGATCCATTACGTGAGCTTGCAGGCTGCTAAACAGTTCCTACAGGAAAAACTAGGTTCAATTTGAATGTTTACTGTTTGATGTCCTAAAGGTGCATGTGACATTTGGTTTTCTGCAAGTGTGTAACACATTGCTCGATGTTCTATGCGGTGGTTTCACTTCACTCTCAGCCATTTTGCTGAAGGTGTCAAGTATTTGTTTGGCTCTGAAACCTTGAGCCACGAAAGCTGAAAGATCTATCAGACAATTTGTCTTCTTTCATTCTTGTCACCGCTCAAATTGCTCATTCGTCTGTGGTTATTGAGGTGCAGGGGGTTGCTAGAGAACATTTTTATTTCTTCCCCAAACCACTGCCTGTACAACAATGCCAATGGAGTCTAGCAAGTCAATTAACACCATCTTTTTCCATTGGACAACTAAGTCTTTCGTCAGATTGCCAAGAGCAAGGACCTGGAAAAGTCATGGAGTCGATCATGTGTGTTCATATCTGTTTCATCCCAAACAAACAGCCTGCTGAACAGCGTGGCCTTCCTGGCATTTCATTTTCTATTTGGCAAGCCAGATTAATCACAGCACTCCTATACAATGCGGCACACGTGGCCACCCACCGCTGCGAGCTCTCATTGTTCCCCTATGCAGGAAAGTGTACAGCTAGGGGGGAAATGAGGCAGAGAAGAAGAAAGCCATAGCTATACTAATGCTTACACTGTGTATATGAGTGATGCAAAGAGACAAAGATAGAAGAAAGGAAAGAATAATCTGGTGATACAGAGAAAGATTTGGATTACTGTGAATAGGTTATAGCCATGCCGTGAGGAAGAGAGATAAAAGATTGGGGCTGCTCCATGTCCCCTCAAGGCTCTGCTTCCATCTGAATATTCATTGAGCTGACACCAGCTTTTCTCGCCACCATCTAGAAAAGGATGCCAATTGGCTTTTACCTTGTGGCCTCTAATAAGCCTCTGTGCCTAACATGCATACAAACGACTCTGCATGACACACAGACAAACAGAGTGATTTCTGCACTTCCTTATAAACAGCCTTGAAACAGCTTAAACAGTTTGGGCCCCTGTATGTTTCAATTGCTGTGCATGAAACACACATTACTAGATAACAGTTTTTCTGTGCCAGCTGTTTGGCTTCATATCTCCAGGACTGAAATTGAGACTTGCTGACTTTATAGTCTGTCATGCATGCACTACGACTGTTTATTCATTCTGAATAATGGAATATCTGATCTGCTGCAGGGGAATACAATTGTTGTTTGTACAAAAAGATTATTCTTACATTCAGAACGTTTATATAATTTTCATTCAGGTATGATCATGGATAGTGAGCTTTACAGTAAGGGAACTTTTATATATTGCAATATTGCACAGGACAGAAGCATCCTTTGCTGACAATATTGAGCCTGCACATTGCAGATACAACATCCTGCAATGATCACTGCGTGCTGAGTCTGTCTGTGTGAACAAGACAACTACACAGTTGAGCTAATTGATGGGAAAATGTGTTTTTTGATTTTTGATTTATGCTCAGTGTGCACATGCATGGTGTCATGCACATGCAAAAAATACAAGATTGCTCTGATTTTTGTGTCCTTATGTGCGGAGAGGACATTTCTCATCCAAGGCTTGAGCCAAGCTGGATTCAAGTTGGAGGAAACTACTCAAATCTGTATGCTTCTCCTAATCCCTCCGCCCCAAACACAGACACACATACTGGACCTCTACTGAGCAGCTACATCTGAACCATCAGATCAAAAAATCCTTTTCATTTTGTAGAGGTGACGTGGTTCTTGGTTTATAAGCTGGCTGTAAAAATGGGCAAGTTTGTAAGTAGTAAGAATAGAGAGTAGAACAGTGTGAAATTTATCTTCATGTGGAATATATATACAGTACAGCATTGCACAGATTTTGCCCGTTTCCCTCAAAACACTTATTCATAACCACCCTCACGGTGTACAGCAATCTTAAATATTCAAGCATAATCCTTTTGGGGCTCTTCTGGTAAGATGTAGAATTCAAGTGCGATTGAAATCACCATCCCTTCCCTAGATAGCGGTGTGCCACAAGGACATAATTTTCTTTTTCTTAAATTAGAAAAGATTAGGTTGAATATGTGGGGCTCGGCTGAGAATTTTGTCACCCTCTGGGCAACACTTTATTTCCCACTATTTCAAAAGTCTTCCAACTTTACCTTCTGATTTAGTTGATATTTCGCAGTGTCTCTCTAAAGCTCTGTCGTGCGTGTGTGGGTGTTGGCTGTACTGGTGATTCATAACTGAGGAAACTTATTTGTCTTTGAACTTTGAACTTCACTTATCACGCAAAAGAGCTTTGACTTGCTCGCCTAGACATAGACCAAAATACTGTGCTATTAATCCCATCAAAAAACACATGCAAAAGGCAATTTCCACTACATACGCAGACCATAATCTACTGTGTTAATCACACATCCGTGAACTAATCTCCACTGCCACCACAGCACAAAGCAAGCTGAGAGGGCCTCAAACAGAATCACAGGGTCATACATCAGACAGAGAAATAAAGAAAAGTGGGAGAAAATGGTGGGATTAGGTTTAAACCCCCTTTAAAAAGACCTCAATTTGTGTTTGTAGCTTATAGGAGAGATTGACTGTGATCAGGAAGGAAGTCTGAGTCAGTGAAGAGGCGAGGCTTTGTGGAAACTCAGTGAAAATGCTGAAATTGAGTGTGTGGAGAGGAGGGCTTTGGTGTGGCTTAAATATTCATTTGCTGGTGGCAATAGTTTTGGATTGAGGTTTTAGCTCCTAGCTGTGGATCGCTTGACACACTACTTGTCACACATCTCTGGGACAGCCCTTCCGGCTGAAACAAAGGTTATTTTTTTTACAAAATGGCTTTTAAGTGTTGAGTCGCAAAGCATTTGTTGTTTTCCTGTGAAGAATGAGGAATTGAGGATTGGTAATAAAAACGCTTGCATTGTCTTTATTAGTTGTTTTATTTCTAAATGTGCCAACATTTCTCTCGAATTAGATTCACAATTCCTTGTGCACTGAGGTCCTTGTCATTGCCTCCACTGTTTATCTGGATTTGTGCCGACGTGGACTGCTCCTCTGGTTTGGACCTTTGCCTGCCTCACCTTTCCATAAGCTCCTACCCCTTTGGATCCATTATTAATAAAATACTGTTAAATCTGAACCTCCTCTGAGTCAAAGTCTGCATCTGGGTCCTATCACTGGTTTTCCTGATCCTCACTTAAGCTGTGACAGATAACCCCAACCTACTGGCTTCCATTGACAGTGAATGGCAGCCTGTTGTGCCACCAAGGTGGAACCTGAACTGACCCGTAGGAGCTAGTGCATTGCCAATTACATGATCCCTCACTGGCTTCCCAACCTGTGAACAAAATTAGTTGCATTTGTTGAAATACTCAGCCAAGGCTGAGATAACCCTGCAAAGAGCTGCTTTTGCAGTAGTGATGTGCTGCAAAAGAGTTGGCTCTATGAAATGAACAACGGGAGCCGCATGACAAAATCATGACAATGAACAAATTAAACTTATGTAACCGAGGCTCATCATCAACTAAGTCAGAGCATTTCACCAAAATGAAATAGCTTACACTAAAATGAATTAATGAAATATACAGTATCTGTCTCTATAGAGTTGTGTATTTTTTATTAACCAGACTATTTAATTTTCATTAACAGGGTGTTAATCACAGCATAGGTTGTTATACAGCAAGGAAATTAGTTTTGAAACATCCCAAACCATCAGTTTGACAGAATATTTCAATGCATTGCAGATGAAGAACCTTACATGTTTATTTCTTGCAACAAATCAGAATGTAACTTTGACAGTGACAATATCTTTGCACATACCAAACCCCTACACTGTGTAATAGTGTTACTGTATACATAATCTAATGTATATACGTTGTTATACTCTGCATACATGCCATGTACATAGATTTCTGCTCTGTACATACATCCTTACATTTGCACTCTCCATTCCACTTCTCTACTATAAGTTTATAATATATTCACCTAAACTGTATATGATATCTGTGTACCTCCATTGTAAATATTGTAAGATATAGCATAACTGCACTCATCTGAAAAAACACTATATATCTACATTTCAGGTTAGATGCTAACTGCATTTCATTAGCTCTGTACCCGTACTCTGCATATTGACAATAAAGTTGATTCTAATCTAACCAGAAGTGGTTCTAAATGAAGAGCCATTTGGGAGCCAAAAGAGCCGGCACCCGGAAAGGAACATAGCTATGAGATCTGGCTCTCTTGAAAGAGCTGTAATTCCATCACTATTTTACGGGCTCTGTGGTGATGGCAAGAATCGCACCCTGTGCCTTCCATGCACCCTTTATAAAGCTTTGTTTGAAAGTTAAATCCAGAACTTTCCACACATTATTGCCCTCTTCAGTAGGAAAGGCAGTAGCAAATATGTTGTTATTTTACGATCTTTTGCATGGATGGCAGTTGGTGACTTGGCTGCTAAAAATGACAAATCAAAATACATTGTAAAATACATTGCTGTCAGTGTGCAGGGTCAGTTTTGAACATTCCTCAGCATTTCTTAGCAGAGTATTGACTTTGTTGCCCAACCATCATAAATGTGTAGTTTTGGGGGTTTTGCATACTCAGAGATACACAAATGAATACTGAGATATCAGCCTTAAAACTATTTTAGTTCCGCATGTCCAAGCCTGCAAAAATGACATTGCTTTTTATCAGTGAGTGTATTGAGTGTGTTTGGCACAGCTTGTGTTTTGTCAACACGCCTTAGAATCTCTTTGGGGTGTTCTCGGTGCAATCCTGATTGGGATTGGGTTTTTCATTTCATTAAATGTGAGGGGGATTTCATCAGCTAGAGGCAACCAACAGTTTGCCTGGGGTTCAGATGTGTAAAGCAACAGAAATAGCAGTAGTATTTTCCTGGGATTATATAAGAGGCATTAGACACCGAGTGACAAGAGAGTTGACGCGGGGCAGAGAGGGAGTCCTCCTTTTGTACAAAAGATTTTCTTATATGTTTTATAACAGAGGCACAGCGACTTACCAGTGCATCTTAATCACTTTCCCACCTCATTGCGCCCTTTCCTCTTTTTTTTTGCTTTGAGCAAGCTGTGCAGCAACTTGGCCAGCATGATTAGCCAGCACACCAAAGAGCAGCATTGCATTACATCGGATTGAGATCTTTATTTGATTCTACTCTTTTACCACATTTCCCCATTAATACTCATTCAGATGGCTGATTAAAACTCTCACAATAATGTGCCTACAACCCCCAGCCCCCACCCCTCAAACATACACACACACACTCTATCTAACACAAAAAACCAATTTGAGAAATTTAAAAATCTTTTAAAAGAATGTAGTTATCTCACCCTTTTCCAACGGACATTTTTATGTAACTCAATTGATGCATGACTGCTTCCATTAACTTCTGATCCCTAAGTTGGTATAAATACTCTTTTCAATTTAGATAGTGGCGAGTGGTGAATGGGGTGTTGCGCTGGCGTGCATGTAGAGTACCGACCTCCGCCAGACTTCCTGGAGAATCATTCATTCTTTCAATCGTTCACCTACTGCAGCTCTGCCTCAAAGAACCAGCTGTCTCCAGCGACGTGGCGATATACATCTCTCAGTCTTTTATGTTGACTAATGCCTGAAATTGTATATCTAAATCTTTTGTAACACAACCCTTTGCCACCATCCAATTGTTCGTCATCTCAATCAACTGGCATTCTCTTTCTGTAAGTGGATGCCGGTTAAATATCTCCGTTATCCACTTCTCAACTTACTTACTCAGAATTTATGCAGTGTCGTCGGAGCAACCTTGTATTTTTGCCCTCACACCCATTCCTCTGAGGCTCATAGCCTTTAAGTGTGTGTGAGAGAGTTAGGGTGAGAGAGGGAGAGATAGCGACACTCTAATGGGGTTTATCAAAGTCAACCTGAATACTCTAACAGTCTGGGCCTGAACATCAAAGCTAAGTCTCCACTCCACTGCCAACTACTCTGGACATCCATCAAACACCCAGGCAGGGGGAAGCCTAAATTGACTAAATTGGATGGTGGAAATGTTTGTATTGTAAGGACAAATACCCTGATGAAGGCCTAATCGCAGCATGTCTGTGTGACTGCAATAAAACCTGACATTTATAGAGTTAGCTCAAAGGTGTTTCGAGAAGCTCCTTCGTGAAAGAGCGAAGATGCAGTCATCCTCGTTGGTGGATATATGCCAGAGTGCTGCAAGGTCCGCTCCAACGTACTTTATGACATGCTATCGATTCAAGAGAAGATGAAAGGAAATGCTGTGTGATTTGATTTCTCATTCAGGGCTCTTAATTCCCTCTGACACGCATTGAGAAACAGACGGCCCTTTTGATTGCAGCGAATATGACCAACAGGGTTATTCTCTCTGGGAGATCAGAGAGTTTTTCCCCCATTTTTATTAGACTTCAAAGGTTACATACAGAAATAAATGCAGTGTATATACAGTATATGTATTCATCTTTTTAATAGCTGTGGGCATGCTAATCCATCATGAATCTGTGTGTTTGTGCGTGTGAGCCTGTGTCCATTTGGATGTAGAGTGCATACTTTCCTGGCAGTGAGAAATGAAACTCCACTTTTCATGATAAAAAAACATTGACGCTTTGCACAGTAAACCGATGTAAGGGTTGAAAATCCATTATGTGAATTGCACTTTGTATTCTCCACAGGTCACAGAAACAGATATTTGCATAAAGCTGATCATGCTTCATTTTGAATTGCATCTTCTCAGCAGCCATCTTTTGCCACTCTTAAATGTAGCTTTCTAGTTAGGATTGGGCAACAAATAGGAATTGATTTTGATATTATGATGCTCAGTGAGATTGTAGTCCCCCTTCTCTGCTCTATTTATGGCTGTAATATTGTGGAAGGAGAGGTCAGATGTGAGATAAAGAGACCACGTTGGCCACATGTTTTACTTTGTAGCCCAGTAGAGCAGGAAAATGCACATTCTTGATAAGATAATCTGTCCTTATCAATTAAAATGATTTCTTAAAAGGGCTTACAAATCAACATATTCAAAGAATAGGCTGCACCTAATTTACCTGTTTCCACACAAGACTGAGATTCTACAGATATGCTAGTGGCTCTTTGAGGCTGTACTCAGGCATGGGGTGGTTTGAGATAAATGTCAACATCAGCATGCTAATCTGCTCAAAATGACAATACTAACATATTTTCACCACATGCTATTATTTGCTATTTAGCCCTAAACACAAAGTTCAGCTGAGGATGAGGGGGACGTCATTAGTTTTGCAGATATTTGGTCATACACTAATGCACTAAAGGGACCTGATGCTAAATGAAAACTTGAGCGTTAAGTTACAATATATCCGTAAGGGAACATGAATGTATACCAAATTTTATGACAGTGCATCCAGTAATTGATGAGAGCACAAAAGTCATTAGGAAACATAATTTGGGAACCTTGAATAATGTTGTGCAGATCCATCTGGCAAATGTTGATGATATTTCACAGTATGAGTGAAAAGTTTGACCTGCTGGTGGCCCTCGATGAACTGTCAGAGGATCCCCAAAATCAATAGGAGTCATCTGCTGCGGACCTCAATTGTCTGTACAAAATCACATGGCAATTCATCCATTAGTTGTTATATTTCAGTCTATTGCCAGACTATTAACTGATAAATTGCAAGTAATTACAGTACATAAATGTAATTTAATCAGTGTTAGGCAAGGAGCTACAATAGGTCACTGTTTACTTATTACTCCTTTAAAAGTAACAATATTACAGTTACTGATTAACGCATTACTCCCCACAACACTCGTCACCATTACATAGTTTGTCCACCAGAGTGCAGTGACATTTTTTAAACTATAAAATGTCCCATAAAGCTTAGTCAAACTAATTTTAATTTAATCTCCGAGTTCCATATCAAGATTGTTTGTTTAGGTTGTTTAATTTTAAAAAAGTATCTGATTTTTAACATGAGAAACATATCTGTTAAAAATTACACACAACCATGCTCGTGCACTATCATTCGCAACGCAGCAGTGTCGATGCAGTGTAAGCAAACTGCAAAGGCCAATGCGCCAAGAACACATATACACACGCACATAAGCATGCGCACACACCTTAACTGTATAGTTATTGATTGCTCCTCTATATTTTGCTGAGACAGATGCTGTTTCTCCCTGGATGGTACTAGAGCACTTGGCTGGTATCCGTTTTCTCTCCCCTTTGCCTCTCCCTCCTTTTTTGCTAGATAGCTACCCTTCATCAGCAGCCATGTGCACTCACACACATACCTCAAGTCATCACATCACTACTAATCACCTGCTTCTCTCTTGAATTTGGACAGCTTGCAGTCCTTCTCATTTGTCTTTTTTTCCCTATATCTCCCTGCTTCAGTCACGCTCTGTTTTTCCCATTCCCCATCATTTTCTTTTCCCATTTCTCTACACTGTTTAATAGCATGTGTTCTTCCACTTCCTTCCTTGTCTCTAGCCCCTGCCATTTCTCTACCATCTGCTATTTCCTTATTCTCTTTCTACTGCAAAAACCCCTCCGTGTCTCTATCTCTCTCCTTCTCTCGCTTTCCCGACAGCCAGGACCAATTTTCCTCGCCCCTGTCAGTCTTTGTGTGTCAGCCTGTTATTCCTGCCATTTTGCAGCAGGCAGGTTGTGCCCTGCCTCCGTCTCCTAGCACCACGCTGGGATTCTAGTTGACTTACCACTCACCCTTGGTTGATACCGTATGTGTCGTACTAGATCATTTACAAAGCTGCTGCACTGTTGTGTCTTCCTTTTTTCTGCTTCATTGCCAATCTTCATTATAGTTTAGATCACTTTGCTGATTATTTTCTAAATTAGGGTTGCAACTAATGCTTATTTTCATCATTGATTAATCTGTTTTCAGTCAAGCAATTGATTGTTTAGTCTATAAAATAGCAGAAAATTATTATTTTGTATGGGTTGCAAAGAGAAACATTAAATCAGATTGTTTTGTCAGAAAATTGTCTAAAATGCATGCAAGATACAATGATATAAGAAAAGGGAAGCAGTAAATCTTTACTAATAAGATTGCTAAACTAGAGAACGTTTTGGCATTTTTACTTTAAAGGGGCTGTATGTAGTTTTTCTACTAAAATGAATCCTTTTTTTGTTTCCTGTGTGTGAAGGGGTTGTAATCTGACATTTAAATGATCCACTTGCCGGGTTTGGCCATTAAGGCAAGTATTCCTATTCCTATTCGAAGGCTCCGGGTCGGATTTTCCGCAAAATCCAGTGACTGACACCTGCATGCGCGCTCCCGAGCCTCTCCCTGTGTCTACGTTGCAGTCAGCAGCGACGACACGGCAACTTACGACATGGAGTCTGCTAACACTAAGAAAGACCTGCTCCCAGCACAACACAGACTC
>JAPMOB010052657.1:0-25925 GCA_029875015.1 Lepomis gibbosus | reverse complement strand
TATATATATATATATATATATATATATATATATATATATATATATATATATATATATGTGTGTGTGTGTGTGTGTGTGTGAACTGTGACATTAATCCCCTTCCTAAAATATTCGCAATTTAATAGTTTATGGTGTCAGTGCACTACAATTTATCTTGGTGAAACTCGTATCAACTGGTACAAATAGTACTGATGCAGTACTGATAACTGATGCAGACTCCACTGCTGATAATCTTTTGATGGTACATTTAACAGCACACTAAGCAAGGAGGTCGACTTCAGTGCAGTTCAGTAAACGGGCTGCTAGCATTAGCATTATCCATGACAGCGTTCACAACGCTTCTATAACTAAATAGCAACCTATTACTTTGCTAAGTTTGCAAAACGTGTTGGCAGCAAACGTGACCATTTTGGAAAATGTTTTGCATGGTTGGAAGCAAGTCTACTTAAGTTTTTAGAAAGTCCAACAGTGTTTCAGTTACCGTCGAGGGAGCAGGATGGTCAACAGTTAGCTAAGTTAGCTAGCTAGCTTCAGCTTGCTAACAAGGTCGAGAGTTAATTAGCTATCTGCTGGAAGTTATTACGATATGATTTTACTAATAGTTTCCGTTGCCTTTTATAAAACAACTTAGGGTAAAGAAGTTAACTTACACGTTTGAACATTGAAAAAGTTAGACCAAAAACATATGCAAGTTTTAAAAGACAGCCGGTTAACGCAACTGTAGAAAGTAGAGTTAACTTAAGCTTAACCTAACGAAAATGTAACTACCTTACACGTAGATTCTTAAATTATCACTTATTAATTAGCTTCAACGCCAACATGTGAGAGCTTGGACAGCAGCAATGTTAACTTAACGTTAACGTACATACCGAGTTTGCATGAATCCACAGGCGAATCCAACGAGTCCTCCGCTTCCACTTTGTTAAAATTCAGAGTTGCGTGGTTTTATCAATAAAATACAACCCTGATCAGATCATTTACCAGCACGATTGAAAACTAAAATAATCCGGTCGCGTTTAAATCCGGTTTAACGAGCGGTACAAACTGTTACAGCCCACAGCCTGTCCACATAACGGCACGAGTTCCCAGTCCTGAACAAGAATGCTCCCCTGATCCTCGCCTCTCTGGCCAACAAGGGGACAAAGCACGGCCGCGGATTGGCCTGTCACCCTGTCAATCATAACCGCCACTCATTCCGACCAATCAGATCCTCACTAGCAGGGGACACTCCCCCTCCATGTCCCTTGCACGCAACAAGAAACACCTATGGAAATTACATAACTTCTGCATGCAAACCAAATGTTCACCAGGATCCTTCAGGATTTTATAACAAGCATCTGTTCTTCTCGACGGGGATTATTTTCACAGTAAATGTAAATGTGAATTAATAGTTTTTTATCATGTTTTGCAGTGGTTTTATCTGTGTGTGTGGCATAAAGAGACTGCAAACTTACATTTCGTTATACAACCTTGTGTTGTAAAGATACCATTAAATGAACCCTTGAACCCAATGAAAAGATATCACTTTAATACTCTAGAGGATATCTTAAGAACAAAAATATTGTGTTTTCTCATTAAATAAACTATAATTGTATTGGTAGAGTATTGTGTGAAATAAAATAGGCTATCTATAACAGAACACAGCAAGAAATTTAACATAAAAAAGGAGAAAGTTTTCTGTAACAGCCTGGACAGCACATAACCATGTTTTAGGTTATTTATTGAGTCCATATAGTTTTCCCTTTTTTTCTCCTTTTTTATAAATCACTACATGTTCTCAGTGTGGAAGATCCCAAAATCTTACAAAGTCACCATCTTAGGTGCATGACTGAATGTGGGTGGCCTAATTATGGTAGGGAAAGAGGGCTGGCTTGCAGAAATCCCCTATCAAGCATAAACCCTACTGTCCCGGCTGTGCTAAAAAGAGGCTGTAAGCAGCTTTGTACACGGGCAGGCCCCTTTGACTGTTGTGCAGTCACATAGGCATTAGTGGACATCACCACTGAGAAAAGAGGAAGGAATATAGAAAACAGGAGAATTGGTGGTGTTGAAATTAATAGTAACTAGGAACTTAAAACTTCTGCTGTGGTGCATTGGGAAATAAAAAAAATGCACTTTTCATCTCTTTCTATGAGTCATGTTGTGTTTGCATTGACAGAAGTCTTTCTCCCTCTTAAAAGCCAGGACAAACTGTGTCCAGTGGCCAAGGAATATTATAGCAAGGATTTATATTTCTGCTGTAGATGATGAAATTTAATAATTGAACCACCAGACCATATAATCCCCCACTCTGCCAGCACCACACCTCGCCCCCCTTATTACATAGTCAGGCTCTAGCGACCCATCTGCTGCCCTGCAGATACCCAGACTACACCTCTGGTGGGATCTCTCACTTTACCCACACAGAGCATTTATTGGATTGAACTTTGTTTATATTTATCAGACATTTCAAGGTTGAGACATAAAACAGAAGTGCATCATATTTCCCATAAACTCTGTTTGGCTTAATAATAAGCAAGTTGTGTCAATACTGGGTGAGTTGTTAAAAAAAGTGGTTATTCTTTAATCATAAAGTCACTCATTTGGGTTTTTTATCAGCCATACCAAGCAAGTGCAAGCACAAATTTTTCACCTGTGTGTGTCAAATGGTTTGAATAAAGTTTAAAATATTTTATTTTTACCCAGACATTGTTTGCATGTTTTTGCAAAGTGAAAAAGCAAAGAAATGCAAACTAAAGAAGTATCCCAACACAGGGTGATTGTATGCTGGATTTGTTTAATGTTTTGTGGTCATAACGTTAGCTAGCTTGGCCCTTCCAGCTTGTTCAGATTCAACAAACAAGTTAAAGTCAACATGTTAATTAGTGAACTTTATAGGTGCTGCTAGGTGGATTTTGTTTCTTCTGGGCGGAGTCAGGTCAGCTTTTTGCCTCTGTTTCTAGTCATTATGCTAAGCTTTCTTTTTTGTTTGTTTATTATTATTATTGTCATTTATATGTAATTTTAACAGTGCAAATACAATCAAATCAAGCTAAACTAACTGGCTGCTGACTGTATTTTCTTTTCAGCAGACAAATTTGATAGTGATTTCAATCCTTCTTCCTTTCAATGTTTCTAATTCACTGAGGACATAAGTATTTCCCTTGTAGAAATCCGAATAATATTCTTTTTGAATAAATATTCTTGAACTGTTGAACAGTAGGCTACTTGAATAATTCACTAGATAAGCACTTTTAGTTGACATACGTTTCATTTCACAGTACTTGAGAGATCCACCATACTGTGAGACGCTTTCAGCTTTTATCATGGTAATTTTCAAAAAGTGAAGTGCACTCAGACCACCTACTATGCTAGAGTATTTCAAAACAGACTGAAATAGGTCAACAAACTCCTAATGCAGAATAACATTTCAAACGTATTTTAAAAATAAATAAAATCCAGCCTAAACTTAAATGATATACTGCATATGTATGAACGCAAACATCACAGGATTACATGAATACAAACCTAGAAATGTAATGTGAGCACTATTCCTTTATGTATGTGGCGAAGCATGCATTTCATCATATTTACATATCTTCACTCCTCAGTGCAACATTGCAAGGTTTAAGTTCTTAAAAGTACGAGAATGTGTGACATGTTAAAAAATGTATAGTGTAAAAAAGAGAAAGTTTTCTTCTCTTACAGAATCTGGGAATGGATTTGGTTTGGGGAGCAAAGCGCTGAATGGGCTCTCGGAGGCTGAATTAAAGCTCCAGGTACATAGCAGAGGCTTCTTTTCATGTTGTAACAGTGGGACCTACATTAAAGGATTCATTCTGTGTGGATTGGGCCCCTTAAACCATTAATCTATGCAGTGTTTTCAGGGTTATAATAATGGCTAACTTTAGCGTGTAGAGCTCTCAGGCTCCCAGTGTTTTATTCCCCCCACCTCTCTCCATTCACTGATTCTTTTACTTTTGTAAGAAAGCTGAGAATTCTCACATGGGTAACCCCCTAAATGCTTACTAACATCAGATGAACCAACGCCTATTTAAACAAAACCAAAAAGGGGGAAAAAAAGATACTTCCTCCTTATGCTTTGGTTCCCTGTCGCCACAGGAATACTCGTTTTCATACCACATCTCGGCTACCTTTCAACTGCACTGGAAAATTTACTTGTTCGGTGTTTCATTATAGTTTTATATTGAAGTGCCCATTACCCAGTGAGATGACGGTATTGAAATCACATTTTTGAATTAATATACAACCAGAGAGCATGTCACCTCAACCCAGTGGGCTGAAACATTCATAATAATTAGTAATTATCTATTTATTATAGCATATTTTTCATCAGCAGGCATTAAATATGTGCTATTTAGACATTAATGAGAGCTGTTCACATGTTCTTACAGCTAAATTTTTGCATGCTTAATTAAATCAACTGCACAGAAAGTGTTGAGAGGTGAATTGGGTTCAGTTGCAGTTGTGCAACATTGAAATCCATTTGTTCTTTGTAATTTTATAGCTATAGATGTGATGTTTTAATGAAAACAATGAATGAACTTGAAACGCTTGTTTCTGGCACTCTGAGGTTTCCACCCAGTGTGACTGACAAAGTGTAATCTACACTCTCTGGAATTAGATTTTTATTAATGCAGCATTTCTCTGTACTTGTATTTAAAGAATCCTCTGAAAATTCTTCTACACAAGGCACATACAGGCTTGTGTGCTAACATTCCTCTAGTATGAAAGAACACTCTACTCAACCAACCTCCTTAGATGTGGCAGACAATGACCTTCTTCACTGGACTAGTCCATAAATTATTTATTTTCAACATGAGCCACAGTTCAAGTGGTTTTTTTTGGCCTAGAAATTCCTGCGTTTAAAGAACATACAGACATGTTGTAGAATAGTAGGGTTTTGGCTACAACAGTAGCTGCATGTATCTGTCAATCAGGAAGCAGCTTGTCAAATAATGTGCATCTGAGGTCAGCACAGACGTGGAAAGCGCTAACAACATGTAGGAAGTATATAATTACAGTATATCACAAATCTTTGTCATCTGTGCATGTGCACACCACATTTTGTTTTAGAAGTTTATTATGAACTTCCAAATCTGCATTTCCTCATTTTATTCATTCACTTCATTCATTCAACAACCTATTTTAAGGTAATGTGATGAATGTGTAAGCAAACAGAAGCCTGTTTACACATCTAGCAGACATGGAGCAACATTAGCAATCATTTGGATTGTGTGTCTGGCCACCTAGCCACCAACTCTTGCTTTGGGTGTGTAGCGTGCAATCAGTTTTTTTAGCTTTTTGCTGTAGACAGTTTTTGGCTGCATGTGGAAATAATGCTGATGACAGCTGTGACAGTGAACCAAAACAAATGAGCTGAAAGACACTAATACGCTGTCTGTAATAATTCTAATAATAACAATATGCGCGACACCTTTCACAATATACATAGTCATTTGATACATTGCTAATATAAAAATATGTATCATAACTTTAACTTAGGCTAATTGAATATAGTCATTATCTGATATGTTAAGTATAATATTTTTAGTTTGCATTGATTCTCTTTAGATAGCCACATATTTGCACTCGTATTGAAATTCATTTTGGGAAATTTTAAACATTTTGAATGTAAATGATGAGATGAAAATGTGCGGACAACATAGAATCAACCACAATACAATTACAGTGAGTCAAATTTGGGCACAGGATATAGAGTTGAGTCTGCATGTTTTTTGATTTAAAACTTTAGGCTCATATTTGATGTAACTGGTGGTGTATTTCTGCACATGTGAGCAGGTTTGTGTCTGGCTACCTTTGCCCCTCTCACATTTCTTTGTATGCTGTGAAAGGTTTAATAAATGGACTGTAGTACGTGTGATTTGTTGCCCTTAAGATGTTCTGTGACAGTAATTAAATCAAATACTCTATGACAAGCTCTGCATCTCCACTAAATGTGCTATAATGATTCCAAAGGTTGGTACACTGACATTATGTGTTATTGTGCAGAACATTATGTAATGTTTCCAAGCTTAAAGGGGTAAAAAAGGATCATTACATGAGATTGGTATCAATTTTATCTCATCCTGCCCTAGGGAAGGACGAGAATAAACACAATTCCCGGAAACTATTCTTTTAATACCTATTTGTTAAATGAAAAGTTAGAATAGTCAATGTTAACATGACAAATTCACCAAAAAGCTTCTGTAAAACTTCAGGGGGTTTGTGTGCTGCCACATGTCAGCTGAACACTGCTCCAACTATCCAGTAACTTCTGCCTTGAATTAACAAGACATCTTGGCTCAAAGCACTGCAAGGTGATTAATGAATAATGTTGGCAAGCTGTAGTGGAGACTTCTGGGAAATCAGTGACACAGATAGAAACCCTTAACTGTCATCTAAAGTGAATTGTTAGGACAGTTTTTTCTCTTGTCCTTTCTTCTTTTCTGCAGCCTTTTGTTCAGAGGAGTTGCTCTTTAGTCCATCATTAGAGCAGTTTAATGTTACTGAATGTCCTTTTAGTATGTACTTTTCAAACACAGACACCTTTAAAGCTTCAACTTCCTATTTCAGTTCCACTAAACTTCTCTTTTTATTCATACACATTGTACGTACACACACTTCCTCTCTTTCTTTTTTACTCTCTCTGTTTTTGCCTCTCCAACTGATCTTCCCCTCCCTTGTTAACGCTTGCCTGTCTGGATCGCCTGTTAGTCTATGTCTCCCCGCTTCCTTACTGCATGCTGTGGGTGCAAAGAGGTGGTGACATGTCACATAAACAAAAGAGGAAAAAATGGGCCACATGATGTGGAGGTACATCACAAAAAAGTCTCAGTGGCAGCTAACGTTGCGCTGGAGGCCCCCATTTGATGTGCGCGCACAGAGAACAGTGACCTAGTTCTGCACTGACATGTTTATGGCTGATGAGCACAGGCCAGTGATTTTGCTTGCAGAGATTGTACCCTTGCTCCAGGGCCCTCTCATTTGGAGCACTTGGGCTTGAACCCATTCCAACAGACGAGACACGATTCTTGTTGGGTGGAACCTGAATACTCCTCCTTCATGCCAGCCCCAGTGTCTTCTCTTGCTTTCTCTGTCTTTATGTCTCTATCTTTATCTCTCTTACATTTTTAGCCATGCTAGCAGCATGACTCTTGGGATGGCAATGCTGCTCTATCTGTCCTGTTGCCGCACTACTTTAGTCGAGACTGAAACTTCTGAACAACTACTAGCAGGATTTCATGGTCTCCAGAGGATAAATGCTACTTACTGAACACTTGTTCAAGATATTCATAGTACTGATAGGATGAATCCTAATGACTTTGGTTGGGATCATCCCTATGTTTCCAGGGTCTGATGAGCATTCATTCAAATTGTAAGAGATTGGGCTACCTTCGTTCAAATTGCAAATTAACTCAGGGGAGATGGACGTTTCAAATCCTGTTTGAATGGTAAAAATGTTTAGCCACTGTTGAGTGAAATGCCTCGATAACCAACAGATGGATTACCATGATATTTGGTGCAAATACTCATGTTCCCCTGAGGATGATTGGTAATCACTTTGGTGATCCCTTAACTTTTTATCTAGAGCCATCATATTTCAATTTGTCCAGCACTTTGGTTTAAACTAATGTCATTCCCATTATTTTCTGCTATAATTAGCAAACTTTAGCATGCTAACATACCTAACCTCGGTGGTGAATCTGGCAAACATCATATCTGATTTGCATTTTCATGTTAGCGTTGTCATTGTGAGCATCTTACGATGCTGATTTTAGCATTGTGCAAATGAAGGTTATATGGGTTGTCTGACATTTACTTTGGGCTGTATGGGTTGTGCCATCAAATGCGGCCATTGTGAGAAGGTGTGAATGTGTGTATTTATATAGGTAGGTCATATATGTATATGAGAGCATGCGTTTTTTTACTGTTATTTTTGTGATGTTATGCGAAGCTACAAAACAGCCAGGGTCCAAAACAAATTTCTCTTCAGGGACAATAAAGTATATCTTATCTTATCTTATTTACCTCTCAGCTCTGCAGTATTACCTCACAGTATCATGAGCATGGCTGCAGACTCAATAACCTGACCTTGTTGAAGCAATCCCAGTGTCCAAAATATTATTCATTTTGTGAGGTAAATGCTTGATTTCACAAACTGTTATTAATAGAACTCACTTTTTAAGATATTTGTCTGAAACGTAGGCCCGCTCCTTCTTCTTCATCAATATATGCAGTTACTTTATGGTAGTTTTCTTAAGTGCCTGTACAGGGAATGCCTCTCCTGGCTTGAATTATTTATTTTCCCCCACAACGTGCTACAAATGCATGGGCCTGCTTTTTAAGTCAGCATGGAGTACTTGACCAATAAACCCAACAACCTTTTAGTTGCTCATTTTCCTTTTCTTGTCAATGTATATATATTTATTTGTATTACACTACAGGAAATAGTGACATCAATTGTCCTATTCCCCATTAAATTAAAATTATACTTAATGCTCATTTCACAAGTTCAAAAGCAATAATGAGTCCTTATTCCTACTTGTGCTATATCATGGTGTCCAGGGCCCTGTGTGAGTTGCCACAGGGCCCACATGACAGCCCGAGTGTGTTCATTTTTCAGATTAAAGCCTCTGATGAAGAGGCCTGTTCTATAATTACAGGCAACTCCACAGCCAGTCTTTGTGAGATTCATGTTACCAGGGCAACAGGCAAATTAAATATGTCTCCGAGGGGTGTAAATATACACTTGCTCTATATGTGTAATCTTGTTTGATGTGTTTGCCACGATGCTCCCCCTGTGAAGGAGGAAATAAGTCAAAGAGATTGGCTGGGCAAAGGGCAGAGGGGAGCAAGCCCACTGTGTTACCCTGTCATAACATCAGTCAGCGAATGGGAGAGACATTTTGTCCCAGCATGAGCGTTTCTTTTTGACATTAATAATACAGTTACAAAACCACAATGAATGATAATTTCATATGGCTGACTTGGCCTCAAAATTAATTTCCACTGCTTTTCACTCTGTTCAGTAGGGATTTATTTGTCCAGCAATGGCAGGGCTATAATCTCTTCACTGTCATAAAGAAAATGGCCAACACAATGAACCCTTATGGTCAAGACTATTTGGTATTAACTGTTAATTGTTATTTTTTTAGTCATGCTAGGGGTGTGGCTTTGGGATGGAAATGTCCTCAGAGTCAGAGTCCTGGTCAGGGCCTCTGTAAATCACCTCAGTTCTGCATTCCTGTCGTCAAACTGGCCTCCGTCCACCTGGGAGACTGTTCGGTCCTGGTCCAGCCATGATCACTGGGAAGGTGCGGGTCTTGTACGGTTCAGATGCCCATTCCAGAGTCAGTCAGCTAATAAGACCGCTAAGTTAGCAGCACGGCTAACTGAGGCTAACCAGCTATCAGCAATTAGCAGCCTTTATGACATGACAGGCCCATGTGATATGCTGCCTTTAGTGTTTTTGGAGTATGAACTTGACTAGTGGAGAGTAAACTCAGTTCTTACACACTATACCTTTAAATACCAATCCCAAAGGGTATTTCCTCCTACCAGTAGATATCTTTTCATCTGGTCAAATGATAATTTGACCAGATGCAAAACTAATGATATTCACGTCAGCCTCCACTGCACAGAGTTTAGTGCAAATTGGTAAATGTTAGCATGTTTTCCATATAGCATATTAGCATTGTCATTGTAAGCGTGTTAGCATGTTGATGTTACTATTCGGCTAAAAGCACAACTGTTCCAAAGTACAGTAACACAGAGTCGCATGCATGGTTGTAGACTGTTCATGTTTACTCATCTCCTCTATAAATATATTTTTACACTGTTCATATAATTTCCTGCAATCGCGTGTGAGCCTTGGGACAGACATTAAAAGCATGACACTGCTAGAAACATCTAGGGGGAATCTGACCCTTTAACTTTGCTTAAGCAGAATACTTTCAGCAAAAGCACCAGGTTGAAATGTAGATATATTTACTGCATGTAATATTTCATGAGTGAGAACATCAGTCCTACTAAGCACTCAGCACATAACATGCAGTTCTGTTCTCTCTACACCATTACCAAGGATTTGTCCAGCTATTTCTCACCAGCATTTCAAATTCGTCATCAACACACAGCGAAGATTTCAAAGTGTCCATTTGAATTATGTAAGGGTCCTATATGATCCTATATTGAATTTCCTGGTAGATACTCATCTATCCCCATCACTGACACTGCGGTCCACTGTTACATTGCAAGACACATTGTTGGAAAGACTCAGGTATCCAGTCTTATTCATTGTCATAGATGTTTTTTTTAGCATTAAAAAAGACTTAACTCAGTTTTAGTTTATTTAAAAGATGACGTAAAAGAAATATTTAATTAGCCAGGAGAATGTAAGAGATTTAAACAAAAGAAATCAGCACAAGAATACATTTTTGAAATGAAGCCCAAGTCAAGAATATTCAAAGACAAATACAGTTCCTTTACAGCTCATACTAAATATTAATTATACAGTTACAGTCCCATAGTTACAAATGTTCTTGTGAAACAATCAAATTAAAGCATACATTTGCATCTAAGAATAAATATATCCACTGGTCTTAATGTGATCTTAACATGGTGAGTAGGATTCAGAAAGTTTCAGGAAATTAAAAAGAAGTTATAATATATGCTGTGGGTAGACATGATGTTAGATTCCTGCATGTGGGAACAAGTTTGAGTCTACGATCAGAGATAACGTTTAAAGTAGTAATAATAAAACCTGTTTCACTACACAATCTGACGTGTTATGTTAAAGGGGCTCTGTTTATATACATATACTCTGACCGCAGATGGCAAGAGAATTAAAACACCTCAAGAAGATGGCAGAAGAAAGAACAACTAACAAGAGAAGCGCTGCTTTGAATGCAGCACTGAAAGAGAGGGTAAGGCTCTAGAGACCAGTTAAAACAACAGTCTGAGCAATGACCTGTTACTTTCATCTGGACTACACATTCAGTTCCCACCACAGGCTTAGGTATCAGTGTGCAGGACATGACTGAGAGGGCACTGCATTGTGTATAAGGCTAACCATCTGGCATCATAAAAAAAGCAGAGTATAGAGAGGCCAACAGAGTGTCCATCGCACGAGGCAAACACAAGCAACACTGAATAGAGGTTGTGAGATTGAGTCGTGGGTTAGGCTCAAGTGCAATTGAGAATAAATGTTTGAATTATTAGCTTTTTATTTCCAGATTTTACCATTTGAAGGACTTGTTCATCTGAATATGTGCACATTTGAAGTTATAGCTCTTAACACACAATTAAATGCATCCTCAAACACTATGTGCATCCTCACAATCCCACAAACCTTAGGAATAGTTCAACAATATGGGAAAGACATTGCTTTCTTCGTGAGAGATGAAAAGATTGATGGCACTCACATTATTTGTCCATTAAGAAGCCTTTCACTTAGCTTAGCTCACCATAAAGACTGGAAACGGAGGGAAACAGCTAGTGTGGCTCTGTCTAAAGATCGCAAAATCCACCTACCAGCTACTCTAAAGTAACTTGTTATCTCACCTTTTATTTTATTCTTACAAAAAACAAAGAGTAAGAGTAGTCTGGAAGAGTATGTTCCAGACTTTTTTCTTGGCTGGGAGCAGTGACATCCTGGAGTCTTACCGAGGGGCTCTCAGGTTACCAGTTGTGGACACCCAAACCTGCATACCTACCTATTAAGCCTATAGAGGGTAGGCGCTGATGACACTTCCCCTTCCTTCATGGCTGCGTTTAGCAAACCGGGAGTAAAACAAGTGATTATTCGGTCAAATTAAATGCAGCCGGACTCGACAGTGATCCTTACTGCTTACCTATTGCACTATCTGGACCAAGTTGCAAGTAATGCCATTCATTAAACAGTATCTCAAATTAATGAACTACATAATTTATAATAGATAATTCACTTAGTGTGTTGTCTGGCATCACCATGCAGGCCAGGACAGGTTTACATGACTGGAGGCTCAGACTGAGTGTGCAAACGGAGTAGAGCCATTAAATTGGATTGAGCATTGTTTGACATATACTAATTCAGTCCTTTGCCAGGACTTGACTGACATTTATGAACATACCCCTGAGGCATTTTATCACTCTAGGAAGTGATATAAAAAATTCTGCAGCTCTCTTTCTCTCTCCCTGTCTGATCGTGACACCAATATCGCACCTCCCCAGAAAGAGATTAGGCCTCTACATGACTGCTGCAGGGCAAGACATGTGAAACTCCCTTGTATGTCTTAATTCCTACCAAATCATGAGAAAGATGTTCAGCATTTTGTCCAGCTAAGCTGTCACACACCTGTTGAATTGGACTACATTACATTGTAGAGGTGTACCTAATAATGTGGCCAGGGTTTTTTGAAGTAAATGCGGCTTTGAAACAGCTGAACCAAACTAAACATGAAATAGACTTTCCCAAGTCAGCCATTCTTTTGGACATTCACATCATTTCTATGATTGATCCCTGACCTTTACATGGCTGAAGTTCATAACTTATATTAAAAAAAGATTGAAATTCCAGAGGCTGTGATTTCCTGGACCCCTTACTGAGGCCGTCTCAGTGTTTACAAACACATTTGGTTTTTGTGCTTTAAAAGACCGAAGGCAAGGGTAATGCCTTTAATTTGGTCCTCCCTAGAGACAGTACCATATCTGATTTAGTGTGCTGAAGATATGTTAGAGGGTTCCAGTCCCTGTTTAGAGACAGACATCCTGTCTGTTCAGCCCTCTGCCTGCCAAACTCATTAAGAAACTCCTTTCTAATATTAGGACCTCATCAACTCAAAATGATGATAACTTATTTCTCCTCTGGAACTGAGCCCTCTGTTATTTGATCTTAGCACAACATTCAGTACCATATATTGTATGCTTTTGAACTGCACAGCTTTTAAAAGTGCATGTTGATGTCTGCTTCTGTCTTCATTATGTCTGTAGAAATGGGGGCAATGGTGGCCTGAAGATTAGAGAAGCGGGAAGCCTGGAAGGACCCCTGGACAAGCAGAATAAATCTTACCATACACACAGTCACTTGAATGATGAATGAAAATCTATGAATGCCTTCAAGAAGACACTGTTTCATGTTTTTCACATATCCTTTTCTCCCCACCTTCGAGTGTGCCCGTCCAGAACAGCTATAAGCACTTTTGCGTTCTGATGTGGTCAGACGATGTACAATTTTTTGTAGCGTAACCTGGCCATTAGAAGTGTGCATACATTATCTGTAATCAAACATGGGATACTTTTTCACTTTTCAGTGAACAGATCAAAGTTCTCATTCCCAACAGCTCTACATGGTGTGTTTCAGCTTCTCTAAAAACCTCACTGTTCACTACCTGCCGAGCACTAAACAGCAGAAGTTGGCGACTGGTGAATTACTGGAGGTTTAACTTTTAAAGATTGTCCATCTGCATCCATCAATAATCTTAGAGTTATATTTAAATCACACATTTGACCATCAAACTTCATCTTTTAGGGTTTGTGGGTAGTTAAGAAGTTGTGAATTTCTATCTCTGGTAAGTCTTTGCAGGATTGTTTGTGATAAAGGGTTGTGTAAAGGAAAAAGTGTAACCTTTGATCGAGCTGAATTGTAAACTACTTAGCATAAAATCTAGACAGACACCCTTGTTGTCATACACTGTTTACAGCTTACTGCTAGATAATTGGAATACAGATCAACATAATTAGTTAATTGTTGTTAACTGATGTCGTGGATTCATCTGTGTAAAATCTGGGTAAAAACCAAACTTACATTACAGTGCAAAGGGTCTTGCATTTTTCTCACCCTTGTGTTTTTCTTTCCATCATTGTCTGTATGCCACAGCAAATGTTATTAGCAATTAAATCAGTGCAACACTGAATGATGCCTCCAAGTAAAATCCTATTACCAAAGTTCTGAATGTCTAATTTAAACCCAAATCAATTTTTTCCATGCTGTTTCTCAGACAACAAAAGAACGCACAGTGTTTGTGTCCATGCTTTGCCCAAATATCTGCAGATTGAAAACATGACAAAAAGAACGAGCACTGGAATGTAAGTTTTGTTTTTACCACAATTGATTACATGGTCCTTGATTGAACCTTGAAATAGGTAGGTGGGAGGCTTTTCAGTACAACACTTCCCGGGAACATTGGACTGTGTTCTTGTCAACAAGTAGCAGCATGAGTAATCAATTAGAGAGAAGTGCTTCCTGCAATCTGAGGGAGAGTCTAAAATAGACTGTGTCAATACAGATGTTAGCTTTACTATTCATTCAAGGCTTTTAATGCAAGCTATTAAAATAAATGCTTCAGTGCAGGTTGAGATGGTAAAACCTAAAAAATCTTACCATCTAAACATATCTATCCGCCATACATTCGTTTTCTCTTTCTGAAAGACCAATGGCTCACTCGTCAATGCGCCATTTTCTGGTAGTGAAAGTCCTCTTAAGGAATAGTAAAAATAACCTCACTTTTATGGGGTGGATGCAAAAAAAGGAACTCTAACAGTATCATGCAATCTGCACTTAATAGTGCATTAGTGAATCAAAGTAAAATTTCTGTTATGGTAGTTTCCAATGGCAGGGTGTGTTGCACTAGATTGCTCCTGTCTCATTTTGCCTTGCAAAGTCCAGCATCACCTTTTCAGGTTGTGCCCAGATGAATTATTGCGCTATTGAACTGAAGCGCCACACCCTTCCCGGGCGGACTACTCTAACATATGGCACCAGAGATGGCCTTCTTATCTTTTTTAATGAATCATGTGTCTCCTTGTGAAGTACCATTTGTCTGGCTCTCACTTGAACAGTGTGCCTTGGGTGATTCTACAAGCATGAGATGTGTAAGTGATCCATTGGAAAAGGCTGTAGTTTGCTTGAATCTGTTCACGTGACTGCACTGGTGCACACATTTGAACATATATTTCTCTGATTTGCTTACCTTTTACACATTAGTTTAAAAAACAAATGACTACAAACAAACATCTTTGCATCTTTGTATGTCATACTGGGCCACTTGTAATGAGAGAGCGAACACGTCTCCACCAAGCTGATTATTGCACAAGCCTATAATCTGTGAACATCTGCAGCTCCACTAGTCTGTCGCCACTAGTCTCCACAGTGCGAGAAATCTGCCAATAGCAGATTTGTCTGCTCTCGCTTTAGAGAATTACCTCCATTTGGACTCAAACACGGTCTTGCTCAATCTCGGTACACAGACACGGTCAAATAAAAAGCCATGTTGATCAGGTTTAATTCAGAATAATCTCTGACACAGGTAAGAATGTACCATAATACTTGGCATACAAGTCAATGTCAGCAACATGTGAATGGCAAGCCCAGTGAATCAAATACCCAGGCAGGAAGGAAGGATGCAATAGCCTATAAAAGTGCTGATGGCACAATTATTCAGTGGCGTACAGTAACTAAATACATTTACAAGTACCATATTTAAGCACATGTTCACATTGAATGTACTACACTACATTTACAGTATATAAAGAAATAATAAATAACTGCATCTTGACATGCTACAAGAATAATATACAACTTACACACTAATGTATACATATTAACAATCAAATAATATAATATGCATAATGACTACTTTAACACTGGATACATTTTGCAGTTAATACGTTTATTAACATAAAAATCTTGAACACTGGAATTTTACTTGTAATGGAGTATTTTCCATTCTGATAGTTACTTTTATTTATGTAAAGGATCTGAATACTTTCAAAACCACCTAAACATATTCCAGAATCTAAGAGACAGAGACTACACAACCAAACACGACATCTCTCAATCATAATAATAATAATAATACTGGGTCAACACTAACGTAAACAATGTAAAGGTGGTGTGTTTCTGTATTTTCCTACAGGTTTTGATACAACACTAGCTCATTGTTGTGTTGATTCTACATCCTGAGGTAAGGGAACGATCAGCTGTAAGCGACGTGTTCCTGCACCTGTTAAGACTGAGCCAATGCTGGCAGACCAAGTGAGGCAAATCCAGTCTACCCCAGTTATACAGTGGAGCACTTTTCTCCACTTACTGAAGTAAGTATATTACCCACTAATCAGTGCCTGGCTGTACTTGTTAGTGCATGGTCGTCCCTCATATTCATGCCAAGGTAAGTGCTTCTGGCAAATTAGCACTAATTTCCCCATCACAGTGAATTCTGGTATTCATATGCAAAGTAGTGTTTACTTATAAAAATGCTTCCTGTTTTCTCTCTCCAGTATTCAGCACACATTGGCGCACACATTAACATACCCGCTGCTGTGAAACAAACATGTACGAATTAGTTTAAGGTACCCTGTAGACTTGACATTTACCCTTTCCACTGAAACCGTGTTTGCGTCCTTAAATCAGAAGTACATGATTTTTTTGGGTCACTTTGGGGGAGCGGAAACAAGTTGTGAACACATTAACATATCATCATAAGCTAAACTTGTTGGCTAAGTTGCCGTGCATATTGTTTTCATGTTATATTTTTGCGTCTTACATCTGAAACCTTGTTATTTGTGCTGCTGCCTGTCTTGACCAGGGCAAACTCTTGGTTAAATAAAGGTTCAGTGAAAGAAGATAGAAAACAATTGTGTAGCTACAGTCAGCAGGCAGGCTAGGCTTAGCTTAGCAGAGAGACTAGAAAAGAGCTACCCTGGTCTGTCTGAAGTTAAAGTAAAAATCTGCCAATTAACATTGCTAAAGATCAGTAATTCACGTTTCATCTCTTCTATCTCATTTGTTTAATTTGTACAAACAATTAAATGTAAAAAAGACAAGTAGTGGTGATAAGTTATATGCAAGACACAAAATATAAAGTGTTACTCAATGAGCTTTAGAGGTGCTGGTAAGAATATGTTTTAACCTTGATATATCTACTTTCCCACTGTTTCTAGTCTTTATGCTAAAATATGCTGATTATCTATTAATATAGCTTCATATTTAGTGTAAAAACAAGACAGTGGTATTGATTTTCTCATCTAACTCTTGTCAATGTCAGGGAAATTTCTTACAGTAACAGGTGAGGTACGGCTTGCGTGCAGGCTAGGCTCGGGGTCATGCCTGACTTTCCAGCCATAGCCTCTGTCTCACTCCTGGTCATTGTGACGACAATTGGCTGATAGGGAGACACTGTAGTTCAGTGTAGGACAAGCAGATATCAGTGCTCTCTGGGAATCTTACCGGTTTACAGAACTCACTGTCTCTGATTAGAGGGCAAAAAACATGACATCGTTAGTTTTAAACCTGACTTAGGTAACCAATTTAGGCCAGTTAAAGATGACCTTGTGGGGAGAAACACAGACAGTATGGGATAACACAGAGATAAATATTGTGGACAAGGAGGTTTCATCAGATTGGTTTAGGTGTTACACTGTATCTGTACACTGTGTGCTGTTATCAGTCTACCTGGCTGGGCTCAATAAACAGTACTGTGTAAGTAATCTCGAGTTTCCAAGAACTTCTTCGCCACACTTGACTTGCTTTATTTCCATAACGGGCAATAAAGCCTATAAGCTTATATCGCAAAATGAACAGTTCCTTTAACTACAGTTCCTTTAACTTTGTCCATAGTGAGAGAGTCTCAGTGATATTTATGTTTTTAATTCACACTGCACCTATTGCTATTGTTTCCTCTACATGGCAGGGCAGTGCGCCTCTTTAAGCAGCTCTGACAGTGTGTCCTTGTCACTTCATGGCCATGAGATGGCACAAAAGACGGCAAACGTCCTCTGCAGTTAGGAGAAATGTCTGCTGTTACAACAAATTCAAACAAGGATATTCACTAAATTCACCAAAACATTACTCTACAGTGCCACTAGAGATAAAAATACTCCATATGGTACCTTTAACATGCAATACATGTTATTCTCTTTCTTATAATTGTAGAAAAAAAATAACTGTCTGTTTGGACTATAAAAGTATCATTAGCCATAATAACAGATACAGCAGTTACCATCCTTTTACACACAGAATAGTAGCAGACCCTTCTAATAATTTACTGTGCCTTTTTTATGGCATCAGTTGTGTTCTCATTTTTCCATTTGCAGTCATCCAGGGGAATTCAACAAAGTTTAAACAGCAAAACTTGAGTTAATGTGGATCATATTACAAGCCAGTAACCTCTAAGCAACCCCTGAAAATGTTCATGAATGCTTTTGGAAATCATTCCAATTCTCTAGTTATCTGGGACAACCTCAATCCTGCACTTATGTTAATCCATCCGTCGCAGTGCCATGCAGTTGGTGCCTGTGAAACCGGACTGAACCAAAGCAGATTTCCAGTGATCTACAAACCCGAATGGCATACACAGAGTCTGAGCCATGCAGGGCCTCTTACGCAAGTCCAGCCAGCTGTGGCTGTTTGAGCTGTGCGTGCAGGGAATGTGTTTACATAACTCTCATTTGGGCTTTTTTCACTTCACACAGCAGGTCCTACAGAAAGTTAAAAGCATGAGGTTGAGATTATTTTAGGTACTTTTTTTCAAACTAGGGCAGGCAATTTATTTCAGAAGAATTTTGTTGTATTTGTTGAAATTCTCTTTACATTCCGACAGCAATCAATAAATCAAATGCTCTGACACAAAAATGAAAAAAATGAAAAAAATCTGTGGCTGTGGCTGTTAAAGGTGAGTGTCTTTGGGGGGAGGCCTAAAGAGAGGGAGGTGAAAACTATTTAAATAACTTTTAATTGAATATTTTTAATTAAAAATCTCTGTATAATACACAAGTCTTCCCATAACATTGTCATTTAACATGGGAGAACACTATTTGTTGCCTATTTCCAACTGACAGTCAATGTTTTTCTTAAAACCATGACCACGATGGTTCCCTATCCTTAACCAAATGTTTATTATCATAACCATGACAATGAAGCTCATGTGACAGCCAAGCAATATTATTAAGTTTAAACCCATATGGCACAAATAATTAATGATCAATCAAATAACTGCACCTACTGTTGGTTTAAGAAAGGGCCCATTTTCTAGCAGTGAAATTACTCTTTAATGTGTGAGCAGCATTTTACTGTTGTTACTTGTTGTTGTGGAGCTAATTACAAGTTTTACACTGTAAGGCAGTTTGAACTATAACAATTCACCATATTTTTTTAAGTTGAGTTTTGTATGTAAAATCTTAAACGTGACCAGTAACTGTTATGAATGTAAGTGCAGTAAAAAGTAGTTGCATTAATGCACTTCATTACATTATGCAGCCAGTTCTGTCAATGTTGATGTAAAGTCTAAGCAACAGTAAAATAGCATCATTATAGATGTCAGATGGGAGGTTCTGGCATAAGTAGACAGCACAGGTCTACCAAGGCTTAACAGTTCCAGCGTGGTAGATAATACACAGTATGTTCTACTATTAGTCTCTCAGTGTTTCAGGTACTGCTTTCATTTGAGACAACCTTAATGCATCTCTCCCAGCATGTGCCGATGCCTCCATAACGGTGGCTTAAAGTCCAGTACCTGAGGCAGAGAATCAGCGCCTGATCTATGTAAAGCCCTGGAGCTTAAATCCCTCTCAGACGCTCATTAATGCGCTTGGTGTGAGACCACACCGGGGTTGTCACTCTCCTGAGCCCAGATCCCGGACCTGTGTCTGACAGAGGGATCTTCTCCACCCCCATCCTCCTCCTCTTTATCCTCTTTCATTTCTTCTTTAACTGCTGCCTCTCAGCCTCTGCCAAATTCTGACCTTTCACACTCCTCTGCCACTCCGCATGATCTTCTAAATATCACAGCAAAAGGGAAAGAATCAAGAGAAGAAGGATAATCATTCCGCTGTTTGGAGTGGCCTTCTTTACTCACACAGAGAAGCAGGTGCATGTTTCTCCCACATCAGGTCCTACATCACTCATTTGTCCTGATTATCCTCTTTCTAGCATACAGTTTTGGATACACGGTGTGAAAAGCACAACTTTTATTGCAAATATGTGAATACATTATCTTATAAGAAAATGTCACAAAGAGCACTCTGGTCTGTTGAGCTAGGAATAAGACCGGGCAGCAGATTGTGAAATTTGTGTTTCAGTATACGTAGCATCCATTAGCCATACCTGCTTATCCTTGAAGGTTGCAGGGGGGAGGATGCAGCCAATCCCAGCTGACATTGTCCAAGAGGTGTGGCTGGTAGTCAGTCTCAATCACAGGCACTTTATTGGGCAAGAGGCAAAGTTCATGTCTTACGATGAATGACTAACAGAAATAAAGCAGCAAGTGATGATTGACAGAGTCAAAGCACAATAGGAAGTGTTAACTACCATCTGAGAGCAATATGTCAGCCAAGTATTTCTAAGTTACCAATTGCTTATGAAGTTTGATCAAGAATTCCAGCGTAGGATATGAGGGGCACAAGGTAAAACAAAATGTAAACCACACTTTGTTTTGAAGTTTTTTAGGCCTTCACTTAAGATTTCCTTAAACTTTTCTTTTTGCAAAATGAACTGAAACACTGAAAAAGACTATCTTGGGTAAAAAAAAATCAACTAAAGTGAAGTGAACTAGACCAAGTAAGCTTGAGACACAAGTACAAGTAGATTATATAAACCTACAGATAATATGCAATCACTTTGAGAACGGAAAATTTGATGACCCAGCATAATTCTGAATCTGAGCTCACAGTATACATGGCTTGTTAGTGCACCCACCATTTAGCAGCCTTACACAAAAACCACAATATCATCCAGTCATACATTATCCTCTCATTTCACTGCAACTATACAGGCCATGAAGGTTTTAATCAGCATGCTCTTTGTATTCTGCCACACAAGGAGTCTGCTCATTTGTACTCTGAAGAAGCTTTTCAAGTCCCAAAATCTATTTCAAACTGAGCATTTCAACACAGCCGCATGAGATTATGTTGTATGTTATAATTGAGTGTTTATTTATTTTATTGCTGCAACACCAGCATTTCCATGAACTCTAAAACAAACAAAAAGTCATATTGTTTTATTGGTATTCCAGGCTTGTTTCCAATCTCCATTCTGTGTACTTTAGCATTCACTCACCCACACTCAACCAGCTGTTGTTCACCCACGCACACAAACACACACTTTCCCTTGTGTCTACATTGCATAATTCATATGACTTTATCAACACGGTGCAATATGTTACAGTTAATGTCACATGATCGACTGGTTAGCTAGGACATACATGACAGTGTGAACAGTTGCATAACTCTCCAGGATGTTTTCAATGCTGGTCAATTTCTACTGCTAAAGGAAAAAACTTAATTATATCTACAGGAATTATAACAGTCTCAATGAGCAAAACTTGTAAAGTGGAAATCATGTCTGGACAATATTTGCGCACAAATTGTCTTGCAGAGAAGAAAAAGTGACAATACAAAACGTGAAAACACAGAAACCACGAGGAATGTTGCATTTTCTAACACGGAAGAAGTAGCTTTAAATATTTCTGACACGAGAATGAACCTTCTGCTGCACAATAAGCTCGCTTCTCCCTGTGTGTGCGTGATGGAGCAGTGGCTGAGGACTAAAGCTCGGGCCAGAAGCCATTTGTTGCAACATGAGATATGAGAGCTGGGCTGGAGTTTTGGCTTCTCACCAAGTCACAGAATGTACTTGAACAAATTCCAGCAGCAAAAGTTAATACAGGCCAGAGTGGATTTATCTCTCTGTGTCTCAGATAGCACGTGTCTACAGGAACAAGCAATCTTCCCTCTCTTCCCCACATTCTCCTCTTGTCGTCTGAAGACCACAAATACTAAGGAAGATGTTTAAAGAGATCTTACCACAGCTACAGTCCATACAGTCAATACATTGCATGTTCATTTGCTTGAGACTGTTAACTTAGCTTTATTGTTTTGCTAGCGGCGTCACTCTGTCAGTCATGTTCGTCCAGAATGAAATACAATATCTCAACAACTATTGGGTGGATTGCAAGGACATTTTTTACAGACATTCATGGTACTCAGAGGATTAATCTCAATTGCTTTGGCAACCCTCTTATTTTCGCTTCAGTGCCACCAGGCTGTCAAATTTGCAACTGATCCAGTAAAGTACCTCAGCATCTAACCAGTATGAATTGGTTCACATTGTGAAATAATTGTTTTCAGAAGATGAATTCATGACTTTGGTAATTCCCTGACTTTTCATCTGGTGCCACAAGCATTTAAAAGTTTTCACTTGTTGCACATGTCTGTACCAAATTTCATGACATTCATGTACCCCACAGGTTGAATTTTAATAACTTTGGTGATTGATTAACATTTTATCTAGTACAAGCGCTGGGTTTTAATATGTCCAATGAATACCTGCAAAAGTTACAGCCAACCAGCCTCGGCTGTATTTTATGTATAGTGCAAGTTAGCAAATGATAGTACATTAAAGTCACCAATATGGTAAACATAATAAACATTGTAAGTGCTTAACATTAGAATGTTATGATGTTAGCTCAAATCACTGCTGTGCTGCTAGCATTTGTAGACCCTTTGTTTAGTTTCTCACAAGCTGTTTCTCTCTTCAGTGTACATGTGTGCACACGTGTCTGTCCTTCCTTTTAACTCCACCCCATATCGAGAAGAGTACACACAATTGGCTACATCATTAGTATTGATCAGTCTATCTAAAATGGATCACAAACCAGCTATCCTCCACGTTCTGGTAGCAGCCAGATGGACAATGAAGATACTATTCTTTAGTGAAATTATAGAGTGAATGTTTACATGGGGTGTGGGGATATTCAAGTGGTGGTAAAGCTGAGTGGCGAAATTTCCACCTGAAACCATGATCCACAGATGCACACTAATGGAAGGTGACAACAAAGAGAATAGGGTTGGGGGATGGTTTGTATGGATAGGATTTTGTTTGTTGGAACACTTACCAAACTATGTTGACATGCAATTGAAAGTGATATGATCTGAACTGTCCTCAGAGACTGAGTGCCATTATCAGGATAAGTGCCATGTTTTACATACATCACTAAAGACAGTATGCCAGTCTAAGGAGGTGAGATATTAAGAATGGTGGGGTCAACTGGTATTCTGATACACAGTACATAGATTAACATTTTGTACATTGCTGTTACAAAGATATGGGCCTACAGCTGTGATGAAACATGAGACAGAACTGGTTTTGCAGGGAGGAAATTGCTCCCTGCTGGAAAACAACTCAAAGACGAGGCACAATTTGTGGTAAAAAATTAGTTACCACAATGTTCTTTGGCCAGTTTGAGCTTCTCGCTGCTGCAACACCCACACCCTCCTAACGGTTAACCCCATTCCCAAATCCTAAGGGATTTTCATTACACTATTTAATATTTTTGCTTAGTAATCAGCCTGTGCGGGCTCTGAGCCATCTGTATCATTACCACTGTAGTCATGTATGAAAAGAAAAGTTACTGAACATCAACAGCAATTATTTTCTGTGGGAAGATGAAGGACCTAATGAGCTCTGTGTATACATCCAAGGCTTATCTGATCAGACCAAAGATATTGGAGATATTCTTGTTTCAACAGAAAGCACATGCAAGGTCAGCAGAAGTGTATTATTGCATGAATTCGACCCATGGATAACAAAGTCAAAATACTGAGAATTTTACTTTAAATTCTGTATAACTGGTTGGAGTTTAAACATTCATCTTTATCAGAGTCATTCTACTACACCACAGCAGTCAACTGGATCTTCACTGAATGGATGTTGACCAATAGGGGACCTATTTGAGCAGTAGCTGCCCCAGCACAGAGATGGAAGGATGCTGCCCCCTGTTGGTATTACACTGCACAACACTGTTAGGTACACACCTTTTTGTGAGTCTCTTAATATAAATTGTACTTGTGAAGACAAGTGGATGGTATAATTTTGTATCTTAAATAAATTGAGTATATTATTCATATCTTCATATGTTATCCGATGTTCACAGATAAATTTATTGGTCCTCTGCACCTTCTAGAAATCTGACTGGATCAGACTTCAATGGAAAACCTCAAACATATCTTACATCTCCAGTCTGTGGTGATTATGGCACTTGGGCACAATGGAATTCTTATTAATTAAGTCTTTGGGTAAGACTTTAAAGGTGTGGAGTTTCCTTATAATTTCCTACAAAGTATTTTGGTACTCATGAGTAAAATAGGAATTATGTGACAGAACCCAAGTAAATAATATTTTGTAAATAACAAACTTTATTAATTACTAAAAGGCTCTATTTGTTACACCAGCAATTAATCGGAAGAGTAACAATTGTACACCTATTTAGTTTCTTTAGTTAAGCTGACATTTTCCAAAGGATTATTACTAAATTACCTCATAATTAGGAAACGTCTTAGGAAATTATATTATTCAACAATTATGAACTTGTACAATAAAGTGACTGGACAAAACTTTGAACTGTTTATCTATGCAGGTCATTCCATGTATCAAAAGAGGAATAGATGAATTGATAATTTCATTTTATTTTTAGTATTACGCAACATTAGAAGTATATAAATATCTGTTTTAATGTACAACATCTATGACATCCATAGAGCTTTCCTTGGGCAAAATACAAAACTCAAAACACTTTTATTGCACATATTCTAAAAGACAAACCATCGTAAGCAAGTTCATCTAATACTAGTTTTGCACAGAGGAAGAGAAAAAAAGAAAAAAGAAAAGACAAGCAGACAAAGAAGAACCTGACATGAAAAGACATTGATTACTGCACAAACAAATGTTCTCATTAAACATCCCGGTAGTAAGGGAGCAAAGTCTCACACTACTATAAACAACATTATCTGTGACACAGAACATAGATTTGGCAAATCAACAATATACAAAATATACATCCATGATGCTCTGTAAACAAACATTAAATGTGCTTTGAGGATTTAAATGTCAGTCACAGGAAAGAAAAAGTGTGGGGAAAAGAAATACAAGTTCAACTGTTCAAACATAATTCAGTGATTCATTTGAATCTGAAGTTGGGGTGAGAACTCACTTTCAGTTCCAATTTTACAATTCTTCTCACCCTTTGAACTGATTATTGGCAAACATTAAGGTGCAATTGTTCTCTCAGAATACATTAGCAATACATTGACATTTATATCTAATGCAAGTAAACATCGGATTCTTTTAACATTAAAATCTCTGCATGGTTTCATTCAGTGATACAGTATGACTTTTGTATAAAGTATATTCTGTGTTAAATTGAGTTATTGTGACTCAACAGAGTATATGTAGTAGACAAGATTATTGTTTTGACATGGCCATCACAACAGAGCAAATACTGCATTACATACTTAGTGTCCTAACCTACTTTCTGGTTATCGTTTAGGATTTGCACTTTATCTACAGTAGAGTAACACGTGTCTTTGTGTGTGTGAGCAAATTGCAGAAGTGAAGGCGGATATATGACAGCCTCTAAGTATAGTACCAAGTATTTGCACATTAACATCAAATGAATGTTGTGGACACGAACTATGCTATGCAAATAATAAGGATTCCTCATATAAAATCTTTACCGAGGTGAAGCTTTAAGCCAGATGCTGCTCATTATGAGTCCTTTGACATCCAAACGCTCACACATGACTTGAACAGCAATGAGGCCAAAGTCTGACATCAAAATCCTTTGAAACCCTGACAGTGAAGCGTTCTGTGTACTTGAATGTGAACACTGTCGAGCCTTATCTTACTCACATGATTAAACTTATATCACTCTGCACAGACATGAGCATATCTGGAGATGATGGCCAAATCCATATTGGCACACATGTGCAGACTTGCTGGCTCATCTCATTAATCAAAACACAAAATTCTATATTTTACACAGTCATCACTTTTCAAACTGTAGTCAGCCGGCAAATGCGTCATTGACAACATAGACATTCTTGGGAAACGCTGACAGCCCTCACAGTTTTGTTATATAATGCTACATTTATAGAAATAGCCCAGAGAGAGAGAGGGG
>JAPMOB010052574.1:0-13833 GCA_029875015.1 Lepomis gibbosus | reverse complement strand
AGAACTTATTGGAAACTCAAGACAGCCATAACATTATGATTTTTTACAAGTGTATGTACACTTTTGACCACAACTGTATGCAAGCGCATGGACTTGACAATCAGCGCTGTACCTCTGTGTTCGGTCCCTCTTCCCGGAACTTCATAATCCAAAGTTCTCCTTTCTCATCCAAGGCATGAATGAGCTTGGCAGCCAGCTTGATGTCATTGCGGAGCACCTGCTTGTGCTGAGTGATGCCATTAACATTACGCACCCTCCGGGCCAGGTCTCTGTTCACTCCCGGTGCCAGTTCACAGTCTCGCAGCTGTGAAGGTCAGAGTGTAAAACAAGAGCTTTAATACAGCAAAAGTAACATGAATTATAAAACACATTACCTACTGCAAGTTATATTAGGCTGCATCATTTTGATACAAAAGCTTGTTTTTGCTCTCTGGAAAGCTCTGTGACACATATCTTTGCTGCATATTACGATAAATAAACTGAGTGTAAACAGCTGAGACTGGCACACTTACTCGAATATTCTGAAGGTTCCAGCAGACCTCTTTGATGTTGATGCTACGGTCAAACGTCACCCAGCAACGCCTGTAAAATCTGCAACAGCATAGGGTTCATTTAAACGTTATAGTGTAATCGTGTGGAGTCTCTTGCTTCACACAATGTGTGACTAAATGAATCCAGCGAACACCATTTTTAGAGTAACAAAAAAGAATGTGGGGTTTTCTAAACCAACCTGCGCTCCGGATGGGGGTCGGACAAGCAAACACGCAGAAAGCCAGGGTATCGGCGGCAAAGCTGTGCGAGAAACACAGACAAGGATAGTGAGTTGAAACAAAAAACACACATTCAGTGCCCTGGAGTGATTCTAGGTCATTACCACAGCCACCTGTGTTCAACTCACAGCAATAATCTCAGCCTTGGAGATGGTGGGAGCGATGCTCCTCATGAACAGAGAGCAGGTCCTGTGGAGAGGCCGCGGTCTGGGAGAATCATCTTTGGTCTTCTTATCCTCTTTTTTGTCATCGTCAGCATTATCCTTTGGTTTCTCCTCTTCACAATTAGATGGGAGAGAGCAAATTATGAGTTACGAATACTGGGAAAACATACAATACTCAGGACACGGTATAGTCTTCTGAAGAACAAAATTAGATGCAATGAATTTTATCCCACACCTTCACCTTCCTCTTCCTCCTCATCTTTGTCTTCCATCTCTTGCTTCTTCACGGGTTTATCAGAGCAGTTGGAATTTGAGTCTGAATCTGAGTCAGAGTCACTCTCTGAGGCGCTGCCTTCATCGTCACTGTCTCCACTGCGCTTTCTCTTTCTTCTTGGCTGGTGAATGAAAATGTGAACAACAAGGGCTGTTTGGTTAATGTCTGTCTCTTGTTAGCAAACAAATTCCATAAATAGAACAGGACTTACTTTCTTGGGTTCAGGCATTTCTTCTTTGGCAGCTTCTCTCTCTGCCTCTTCTTTCACATCCTCCCCTTCTGTTGCAGCAGCTCTTTCTGTGCTGGCGGAGTTGCTCTCCTCCTGTGGCACAGATTACGGTCATTAACACAGCACTGTGAAACCTCTACCGCCCAGTGAAGACAGACAGAGAACAAAACAAACCTTCTCATTTTTGTCTTTCTCTACTGAAGACTTGCGGTTCCCGTCCAAGGTTTTGAGGTCTTCTCTCTTTAGAGGTTCTGCGCCCCCTGAAGCAGATGCTAACTTCTCCCTTTCTTCCTCCTCTTCACATGGCAGGTCCAAGATGCGAAGATCATGATCCGTCCCTCCCTCCATCTTTATCACAGCTGAAGGAAGGAAGCAAGCAAGCATATGGTTCAACATACAATTTTCTTTAGGTAACATCCAGTGTTCATCATGCAGTGTTATTATGTTTAAAATAAAAGATAGAGAGGCACTGTAGAAAGAAACAAAAAGACAAACTCCACATATCAACTGTAGTCTTTAAAATATTTTAAGGCGTCACCTGCATCCAGAACCTTGATGATGGCTGGGGTCTGTTCAATGTCCAGAGAGACATTATCAAACCAGGCATTCTCCATCAGGAACATGAAGACATTCAGACGGTTGTGCAGTGCACTCTGGGCCTCTGACTTAAGTCGGCTAGCCTCATCTGGGTGATACTTGGACCTGAACCTGTTTCCAGATTTGGGGTCCACAACAAAAGTGGGGAGGAAATGACGGGGGTCGGGATGAACGGGATGCAAAAGTTAGAGAATAAATGCATATTATATATCTATGTTGCAACTGTGGTGTCATACAATGGCATTGAAAAATGTGATTTATTTGCATATTACAGTTTCTTTTTACCATATTTTCAAAAAATAACACATGTTTCAAATCCAGATGGTGGAGTTGTTTGGTGGGAAATGTTAAAAATGCCAAATTAATGTCAGTGGAATTGATGTATCTATGCAGACCATCATAATTAAGATTATGTTTTCTGTATTTTGTATAGCCTAGTCTTGAGTTAGGTCTATCAGTGTATGCAGGTTTTGACTTTGACTGTGATAGTTGTAACTAATTATTGCACATTATTTGAAAGTTTGAGATTAACGCACCCAAAAATTAGGAAAAAACACAGAGAGATTATAAAATTAAGCATTCACATATTCAGAATTTCACATTAAAAATGTTGATCAGAGTGGACTACAGTTACCTTTTGTTCTGCCAGTTTATTAACAAATAAATACAGAGAGGGGGGTCTCTTCTGTGAAAATGCGCTCCACTTCACCCCAATGGTGTGTCTGTTTACACACAAATTCGGTTTTGGGATTCGATTTGATCCGAATATAAAAAGAAAATAGTGTAGAAAAAGCATAAAACAAGAAAAAAAATCTCCATGCGCGGAAGACTACTTGACTGTCTATCTAAAATCCCTGGTACTGTGTGTCTAAGAGCAACTGCATTGTGCGCAGTGCATGCCCTTGCTGTCTAAGACCGATTGTTGCTGAGTTCCACTTTTTCTCATCTTCAAAAAAACGTCGTCAACGTGGTAGTGGGAATGAAGGGAAGAAAATTGGGTTATGTCAAAACAGAACAATTTTGCACGATACCTGTGAAATAAGTGCAATAAGCATTAACATGCATTACACAACTGGAAAAGATAAACACTGAATAAGAAAAAGAAAATCAACCCAAACAACAAGGATGACTTCAGTGCTTTTACTGATTTACTGCACAAGATAAAGAAGAAGGCAGGGTGGTTAAACTGCTATGGTATACTTTATGCCTGACACTGTACAGTACTGTAACAGAAGCCATTAGTAACAAACTCTGATGGTGGGCCTGGACCTAGTACATGGGTAGATCTGCCCTTATTTGGCAAGAACCTGAAAAGTGTTAAAGACTTTAAATGGAGGGATTATATTTATAATGTTATTATAATTTATAATTATATTATAATATATTGTTAGGTGTTTTACTGCAAATAATTGATTTATCAGCTATCAAATAAATATGACTATCCCATGACACACCCACCATAGGAACAGGCCCAACTTATTAGATTAAAAAAGCAATTCTATCTAAAACAATAATGTAAAAATGTGGTGAGAGATTAAATAACTATAATAGTTAAATGAAAAGAAAGACTACAGTACATCTACATTCAAACCTACTAATATTCATAATCAAGACTAGAAAATCAAGAAGTAGTAAAGGCAACTGAGATCGTACCACTCTTCATCTTTATGAGCCAAAAAGAATTCCTGCATCTGCTGTCGGCGGAAGTCAATCTTGTACTCATTGTAGCGTTTGACAGCCTCAGTCTCATCCACGGAATCATCCAAGGACAGCAGGAACTCCTTAAAGCTCTTCATTATAGGAGGGGGAGGACCCAAATCCATGTCATGGATGTTGCCAAGCCTAACAGAAGACAGACAATTTGGATAAAGATTTATACAGGCCAGCAAATCTAGTCACTTTTTGTTCTATGCATTAATTGTGCGATGAGAGAACCGACCATATTGTGATTGTGCTGTGTGTATGTTCTCTCTACCGCCTTCTTTCTTGAAGTTTTAACTTCTATACAGAAACTTCATTCTACTGCCAAATGTGCATTTTCTTTGGGTCATTATTTATTTGTTAATTACATTACCGATAAAGAAAAGACATATCCAATAGTTGCAGGAATTATTAATATTACTGAATCATTAAAACACCATTTAGCTCAACAAAAATCGTGCTCACTCGACTCAAGTTCCTCACCTCGCCTGAATGGGGATGCCATGATGAGGCTGCATGAGGTGCAAGTCAGGATGGCCCCAATGCTGTGGTGGGCCATAGCTGGGGCCTCCTCCTCCACCATAACCCAAGTCATATCCCCCACGGTAAGGGTCTCCACCATGGTCATCCCTGACAGGGACATAAGAGATCTTAACCAACAACAGATACCAGTTGCAAATACAGAATTGCACAATTAGTTTTGCTGCCAATCTCACCAGTCTCTTCTCATCCGTTTCTGCTGTGGACTCATGTCGTGTCTGGGTGGGGAGAATCTCTCCCTACGACCTCTGTCATAATCCCGGTACTCTCCGCGGCTACGCCGTTCCCTGCCCCTGTCCCACTCCCTGGAAAAATTGATTTCAGGAAACAGAAAACATGAAATACGAATTGAAACACATATTAGACAACTCTTTGGCTAATCTCCAAACTCAGAGGATCTGATTACAGGTTTGTTGTTGATGAGGTGGCCGCATGGGGTTGAACTGAATCCTGTTTGTGACAGCTGAGCTTTTCCCCACCACACTCTCACCTGTCATTCCAGTCATCTCTGCGTCTCTCTTCTCTCTCTCTTGAACGGTCATAGTCACTTCTCTCCCGTCTGAATTTGTCCCTTCTCCTGCGATCGTACTCATCATCACTGTCTCCCATCGTGGCTAAGAGAGAAAAGCAAACTAAAGTCACAATGTGGGACGGAACGATTATAGATAACGTAGCTTAGAGCTTAGTTGTCATTAACTCTAACGTTACCTCTACTCTTGTGATGTTACTGGCATAGTGTTGTTAACGTTAGTAAGTAACCCAGCAGGCACCACTTGGCTAGCGATTTCTGAAGCAAACTCAAATAGAATTTAGTTAAACTTATTTGTACTCCTTGATCTGACAATTCAAATGGCTGTGGAGAGGAAAGGTTAGTTATGTGGAGAAAGCTAAAAGATAAGAACACTGAGGATACAAGGATAACCTTAGATGGCCCGCAGAAAGACGTCTAGCGTAACGTTATGCGTGGTAATGTTAAGTCTTACAGTTATTGATATCGTAGGACTTGTAAAATTATATACTAAGATGTTAAGATTAACAACTGTAACATGCGTGAGTATGAAGGTGTGGCGTCTCAAGTCTAAACGCAGGAGGTAACGTTATATTATTGTTTTGATGTGGGTTAGCCAATGTTAGCGAGGCTGCTAGCTAGCTAACATAAGCTAAGCTAGCCAGAATTTGAACGCTCCTGTCCGTCTTAGGAAAGACACGTCGCGTTTTCTGATTTAGAAAACGACCCCCTCTTGCTAATTTAACTACTATTGATATGGTACAATATGAACGAGCACTGATACCTTTTAAAATATTGCCTGGCTGATATTCGTCGTCTTCCTCTCCTTCCACGTCGATCTCTTCTTCTTGATGTTGCTTCTTGCGGCAGGCAAACAAAAAAATAGTGCATTACCGCCATCAAGTGGTGTGAAGTGCGGATCTTGGAGACGACGACGACTGCTTCTTCTCACATAACGTACAATCCTGTATCATGTAGAAACTGCAGAACTGCCTTGGAGATCAATTTGTGTTTCTCACTGTGTGCAAACAAAGATGCAACAGAAAAAGCCTCAACTCCAAGTCCAAGAGTACCCTTCTCTATGTCCTATACTTTCTACATTCTATGAAAACACGCCTTACTGTTTTCAAGGATCCCACATTCACACAACCCAAAACATACTTTCCTACAATGCACAAAGAATCATGTAAGGGCATTTCTCCCGACGGCCCCGCAGCAGATCCTCAAAGCCCTTGCATGCACCACATCTTGCTTAGCCAGGACAGTTTTAGAAGCATACAGAAAACTCCCATAATCAAGAGCAGATCTGATTAAGGCCTGGAAAATTAACAACATCGTCTCCCTCTCACCCCACTTACACCCAGACTTCTCATAACATTCAGAACATTTCATCATTTCAGCACAGTTTTATCTACATGCACAGCCCAAATTATACTCTCTTCAAACCATACACCCAAAAATTTCTTTGGAGACTTTAGTTACTGACAGTGTTTTGTTGCACAGCATGCGTTTGTAGTATTTGCCTCCCCGGTGTCACTGGGGTTGAAGATGCAGGAAACTTGGTTTAGAAAATTGTTATTTAATGTTCAATTATGTTTATTTTACAGTTAAAAACAAATTTTAGACAAAGATTATGCACCAACACATGGGATTCATAAACCCAATCTATAGCAACCATAGAGGCAAGACGGATACTTTTCTGACATAAAATTAGAACATAAAATGGAAATAGTTAATAAATGGTCATCACAATTATTTTTATTTTACTCAGATAATCAAGCCAGAATTAGTTTTCAATCCAAGCATTTCCATTTATTTCCATAATTACAGGTCAGGTTAAAGGATACATTCACTTTTTTTCTTCGAGTCTATCTTAATAATCACACGCCCATAAATACATTGAAAAAATGTTTCTTGTTGCTCTGATCATTCCTCCTCTTCATACTGGCCCTAAAGTGATCCCCTCTTAAAGTGATTTCAATGTAGGTTCTGTGCAAAAATACATTCTTATGTTATCTGAAGATAATATAAAGCCTAATTTGAGTCAAATCAAGTGAGTATTTTTCACACTTAGACAGTGACACCACAAACAGTTTCTGTTTGCTGAGCTGAGGTTGTGGTGGAGGAATAGAAACATAAAGAATGAAAGTTGTACTAAAAAGACTGTCAACTGGAAGATACCCACTTAATTTGCTACTGCTGAAGCTTTTTCTCCCTCCCCCTTTTATATTGGAATTATTTTAGGGAAGAATCTCTTCACAGCCAGTGGAACAGTATCACATCAAATAATGTATCTGTAGCCTGCACGTGAGTATTGTTTTAAGGCAGCTTTGAAAAAATGTCAACCTATATCATTCAAGGGGCTGGTTCAATAAAAGTCACACACAACAAAAACCCCCAGCACGTTCATAGTTTTTGTTAAATTTAGATGTGTTTTAAGGTGTTCATTGCTGACATTTTTCCCCTTGTGATAGACTGGGCCTAATCATTTGATTAAATTTTGCATTAAGCAAATTTCTACCAACATGTTTTAATTGTATGACATGTATTATATATAACAACTGGTTTGGAGTTATTCAGGTTATTTTGATCATGTCTTCCTAATTTCTTGTTAACAGCAGATGAGTGATATTGTGGTGAAGTGCAAAAAAAAGGCACAGTGAAAGGGTTTGATATTCGAGCAATATTTTATTAAACTCTTATGCTATTTTATTTAGCTTTCATTATCCAGTTAACTGCTAGTTATATCCTTTTTTGCGCTCTTCTTTGTCCTTCCTCTGAACCTTAACTGGTGCCTCATATAATCCAGGATTACGCGTGGCCACACTTGAGTCGGCAGCTCTTCATCTTCCATGATAAATGAAGATTCCAGTTGTTGCGGGAAGGTATGGCCATCCCTGGATCCAAATGCAAAGTCTCCTCCAGGTCCACCATTGGCTTCCAAAGGACTGGAGATAAGGTGCTGCGGGTAAGAACCATCCCAAAAACCCTACAAACATGCACACACAGTTTGATTGAGTCACCGATTGATTATGATACATTGCATATTGATTTTCCATTAAAGTTAACAGCACAAAGAATAAAATGAACCTCCTTAAACTAGATATTATTATTAAGGTGGAGAAAGTGCATAAGTTAAACTTGACATTAAAAAGCAAAACTGTAGATGAGTTTGAAAACACTGATGTCAGCTGATATAAGCTCCATCTGAACAATATTTTCAATTTTCCTTTATTTCCTTTAACTTTATTCTATTCTATTTGATTGATTTTGATTTCAAATATTCAGCAAAACATGTAAAAATATAAACTGTTGTTATGGTACATTTACAAGATTATTATGATTGAATTTTCAGTGATGAAATTAAGGTAGCAGATGCAAAATCCAATAGCTATTTTTCAAATATACATGCGTATACAGAAATTCTGCTCCTTACCTCATTGTGGTCTTGAGGAGTTTCTCTTAAATTCAACAGCACAAATAAAGATCCAGTCAAGAAAAGCAAGAAAGACAATCTCAGCACAGAGGAATATGGCAGCAGTGATCCAGCCATCATTTCTTACTGCTGCACTGGTCAGCATCCAGACACAGTTCAAAAGTCCCTAATGGTTTAAAACGCAGCACAGTGAAATAAACTTGAGGCTCAGTATGAAGAATAACCCATTACATGTTCTTTAGCTTCGAGGATCATTTATGTAATTTTTTGTCACGTCTACTACAATGCATGTCCATATAGCTCAGCACCACTATACTTATTTCTCAGCTTGTGTGGAGCAAACTTAAAGAAACACACTATAGTCCCACACATGCCTTAATCCAGCCAATGTCTAACCTACGCACATCTATCTTCTATCTGGAGTTTTAACAGGTTTATTCAGATTACATATGAATTGTCTTTTCTTCCAAGCCGCAGGTGATTTAATTAAAGGCACATGAAGTGGTAACAGTGAAAAGAAATGGAGCTTGTTAGGAAGGATTAAAAAGGACTATATTCATCACTCTAAATGAGTCACCATTACACCCAAAGGCGGCAACCACCATAGACCATAGGCAGCTAAGCAGCACCGGAAAGTATTGATATAAGTATGGCAAACTATTTGAACATATATTCCTTAGAATTTCAATGGGGCTCTGCAGTTCAGACATCATCCATTCATTCGTTACTAGTAACTATTTGATAGTAACATTTTTTTTTCTTTACTAGTAAGAATGGAATAGTTACTATAGCTAAAAAAAGCACTAGTAGCTAAATAATAGTGACTACAAAAATGGAAATGGTGACAGTTAGTTACTATTCATTTAGTTATTAGTAACTCTTGAAAATGTGAAATCTGGACTGCAGAGTCCCAGAGATTTCAATGAATAAATGTGCAATTAGTCACCAGTAACTACAAAATAGTTATAAGTAACTACTAAATAAGAACTTTTTAATAGTGACTAGTACGTTTTAAGGAATACATGTTAAAACAGATGGCCATATGTAGACTAAGCTCTTGCTCTCCATTTATTTACATTTTATTGACATTTTTGTAAACTACAAAAAATTCAATAAAATGGTGAAAACAACGTGGATATTTTACTGCAATCTATAAATGCTGCCATTGTACCAATTACATTTAAATGTATTTCTAACCACTAATGGTATTAATGTATTTATGTATTTAGGTAATTTAGACATAGCAAAAACATATTTAAGGAATTATGAAAAGGAATAATTTTTTAAACTTCAATCAAGATATGACAAACTGAACACATAGTAATCTTACAGGGTGACAGTACATTTTGCACACACACACACGTATAGAGAGAGAGAGCGAGAGAGAGAGAGAGAGAGAGAGAGAGAGAGAGAGAACGCTGTCATTGTTTCTCCAATGGCGTATTCATCGATGAGTGTAAATGAACCTTCAGCAGGGTGTCCCTGCTCTGGGCTAATTGGTTATTATGAAGCTCATGTCCATAGGATCAAAGGTAATACATTAATTAAAGAACACTTTCCTAGGGGAGCCATGCGTTCACAGAAGCTTAGTCCTTTCCTTACTATTAATGAAACCACCCATAAACTGTTATGGCTCAGCCCACTGGATCCAGAAGGTGAAGAAGAGAGTGAAACTACATCTGAAAACTTAAAATACATGTAGCTGTAGCTCTACTGACCATCCAGTTTCACCATGGGTTTAATGAAGTCATTTAAGACAATCTTAATGTTGTTACAGCGCCCAAGGGGAAATGGCTTACTTCTGTCCACTGTGATACACACATGCACCGAATTTAGATATTTACTTTGGCAAGTGTGTAATATTAAATTTATTTATTTGTATTTTAATCTATAATTATGACATTATGTGGTCTTATATTATATTTATCCATCCATTATCAATAACCGCTTGTCCATGCAGGGTCACCAATAAACCCACCTGCATGTCTTTGGACTGTGGGAGGAAGCCAGACCACTCAGAGAGAGCATGCAAACTCCACACAGAAAGGCCTGGGACGACCAAGGTTAAAACCCAGGAACTATTTGCTTTGATGCCACAGCGCAACCCGTTTTATATTTATGAATATACAAAAATGACAGAAAATTATGCTAATAACATACCCATTTGGTAACAATTAGCTTTATAATGGTTTATTATAAATAATGATCATGTATGACAATAAACAATTGTAAGGAAAGTGTTACATTTCTCATCTTAACAAAAAAAGTGTCACGACAGTCCCATTTCAATATCATTTAATCTTCCACAAATCACAAATTAAAAGCAGCTTTTCACAGACAGTGTTCCTAAACACATCCTAAAGATTCTCAAACCTGCTTTATACATGGAAATTATACTTGACACTGTACATGTATAACTCAAATATGATAAACTAGGCACATTCTAAAAGAAGAAAGAAAAATGAATAATTTGGAGATTATATTGTTCAATTTGTTTCATAACAGTCTCTAAATGCATAAAGAGATTTGAAGCATACTGCAATTACGATAACAGCTGTACTTTACAATGCAGACTATATTACCATCAAGTCCCACTCAAACATTGGAGTGGAGCCTTTTAATCACTTATCAGTAAAATATAATGATGGAATGTTTTGCGTTCACTCCTACGGATTCCCATCTTAAACAATCATACACATCAAAATGCATCTTACTTAAAACAAATCCTCAGACGCACAAGTATGCATTGTGTATAGCATTTCCTGTTATCATGCAGTTGTGGTGTTGATGTAGTATAGATAAAAGTTAGGTTTGTTATAAAGTAGGACATGTGGTTTTAATTGATACAATACTTAAAACATGTGGAGGAGCACTCATTTCTATTACAGATGACCGTAACTTCAAAATCAAGTTCCACACCCAGTAAGGTTATAATTGTATATTAAAAACAAATTTGTCCAGTTGTGGATTTATGATCTCAGATCAAGGTAAATTTATCTGGAGCAGTTTGGCTTAAACAAAAGTTTAAGGTCTCTATTTGTTCTGCTCTACATAGAAATCAACAGTGTGGACCCCACCCAGCTCATTTTCTAAAGTAGAGAAACAAAACATTTCATGTTTGACAGCTGCTGAGCTTGTCCAAGAGTTTAGGTGCAAATCAAGCATTGTCTAAGCAGTCTATCTGCATCATTATTAGCACTAAACATGTGGATACACAGGCTTTCTCTTTCTTGTCTGTTGCTATAAAAAATAATGTGGAGCACATTTTTAGACAAGGAAACAAGATCAAAGCTTTCTGACCAGCAGTATTACATACAGCTAGACAAAATGAAACCTAAAGGAGTGAGAATCCTATCCCTTCAGTGTCCTAACATTTAATTTAACATACACATGTACATCAAGGCCAATGTAAGGCAAATCTCTTTTTCCAAAAAACAACTTCAGGATCGTACAGTTCAACATGTTATCATTCTGTTGTGTAAAAAAAAGAAAAAGAAAAGACAAAAAAAGGAAACATTAAATATTCATGAATCTATATTTTGTTGATTTAAAGAAAAAAAAGAAAAAACTATAACAATTGATAAAACCAAAACTCCATTAATTGACAATACCAACCTGACCTTTCATTTGTTGCTATTATCCTGAGTTTGTTCAACTTGACAAACTGCATAAAGTAAACATAACTGTCTTAAACTGACCACACAGTCTTATCAATAACAATGTAAAAGCAGTAAAAATGTATAACATTTTGCAATATTCTATTATAGCGTAATTTACTGCTTAATCTCAGAAAAATCTGACATTTCAAAGAACTGAAATATAGCTTGGAAAGGGGGATTAAAAAGTAAAACAAAGACAGAAATTTCCCCTCCACTTGCATATCCTTGTTAGGAAACAATTCAAAGCTGGGGGAAGTAGTATGGTCAAGACAAATAGTTTTCAAAAACTTGAAACATCCACTACAAGTGTATGCGCAGAAGTCATTCTGTTGAGCAACACAGAGTCATGCTCTTTCTTGTACACCACATCAGGTTACAGAGACATTAAAATGGCCCATTCATTTTGTGCAGCACTAGTGGTTAGGTCATGTGGTGTGGTCAGGTTATGAATTACATCATGCATTCAAAAACAAAGGAGGTCTACAGACAAATATGGGAATACTGGAGCAAATGTGTGTGTAGAAGTGGGTTAATGCTCACTGTCGGATTTTGGTAAAACAGATCCAAGTGCAGCATGTGCTTTGACACCAACACGTAGACCTCGTCTGGTTACTGGGTAAAAGATTCTGTTACTATAAATATCTAGCTAACCACAATTCTGCAAACTATTTTAAAACTGTGTTCTCTTGCTTTTGCTGCTGAATTCAAGCCATCAGATCTCCACTGTATCCCTACCAATGAGTTGAGTAGTGTCGTCGTCAAAGTGGTGCCTGTCCTCTCCTGCATCATCGCTTTCTGAGTCCGTGTCCTCCTGGGTGGAGTGGTAGCCCTCGTAAACGAGGATGGGTGAGTCGCAGTGTGCAGGGGAGGCGAGGCACTGGGCAATAGTAGTGGTGGTTGTGGCTGAATAGGCCCCTGGGCTCCCAGAGGGGGACCCCGGGTTGGAGGGCCGAAGCAAAGGCGTGCGCTCCGAGTCTGCCTCACCCTCTGTCCCTTCTTCCTCCCCACGTCCCCGAGTTTCCTCCTCAGACTCAGACTCGGAGTGCTCTTGGTTGTTCCGATTGACACGTTGTTTGCAAACGGGACACGTCTTCTTTGTCTGTGTGAGCCACGGGTCTACACACTTACAGTGGTAGGCTGAAAGACAAATACAATTTAAAGACATTTGGCTGTAATGTAGAGGGAATTAAAAAACATGGTACATCATACGCAACAAACAGAAAGACTTCCATTAGTGATTGTATTCACTTTATGTACTTACACTGCTTCACCTTGTGTAAAGTTTGTTACATGAAAATAAAAACTGTTTGATAGTTTAAAGCAAATATCTATCTGTATCAATCCTGCCTAAACTAAAAAGGTGCCGTTCCTACAGTTGGCTTTCAATGTCAGCAGGAAACTGTGCTGTTCAGACTACATGATGTGCTGTTGTAATGGGAGTCTTGAAGTCGTTGTGGTGTTCACAATACATGACTGACTGGCAACAGGGCATCACTCACTAAACGAGCTGACAGCAACTCTATCACCTGACGACTCTTTTGTCACCAAAAAAGAAAAAAAAATGCCAGAAGTTAGGCGGAAAATGACGTAAAACCATTTTAAAAACAAAGAATATTGGTGAAAGAATGCATTACAGTGTTTCCCACAGGATTTTAAGAGACTATTGTGGGTGGGCCTCCGACCCTCTCGGGGGGTCACCCCGGAAGAAAATTTTGTACATTTTAAAGTCAAATGCAATAATTTGGTGCAAAATTAAGAAGCTATCTATGAAGAACTTTGTACACTTGTAAAGAATGTGCTCTAATAAACTATTTGATTATAAACCCATTGTAGAGCTAAAAATGGTAATGAAACAGCAAAAAAAGTCAACAAATTTATTTAAAGGAGAACTCCGGGCAATTTTTAAGTTAATCTTGATCGTTATACCTTTGTGAGTACTGTCTATAGAAAAAAAA
>JAPMOB010052557.1:0-14841 GCA_029875015.1 Lepomis gibbosus | reverse complement strand
TGCTCCTTTGCGTTGAAAGGAGCCAGTTGAGGTGGTTTGGGCATCTGGTAAGGATGCCTCCTGGACGCCTCTCTAGGGAGCTGTTTCAGGCACTTCCAGGTGGGAGGAGGCCTTGGGGAAGACCCAGGACAAGGTGGAGAGATTATATCTCCACACTGGCCTGGGAACACCTCGGGATCCCCCAGTCAGAGCTGGTTAAGGTGGTTCGGGAAAGGGAAGTTTGGGGTCCCCTGCTGGAGCTGCTGCCCCTGCGACCCGACCCTGGATAAGCGGATGAAGATGGATGGATGGATACTTTCATGTCCGAAGTAGTCCCCCAGATAAAATACATAAATGCACTGTGCCTTCTCTTGAAAGTAAATAAAACTTTTGATTAGTGTGACTGTGAAATCCCTCCCTACTGCATTTTTTGGCTTACTACTTAAATCACAGCCTGATATCATTTCATTGTAGAGCTACCTGAAGTGAGGATGGCATCTCTTTAATTGCAATAACTGTTAACTAACTTGTGTTTTATTGATGTTTGCTTGCATGTCATATAAGAGGATTTGTACGATAAAGCAATGCATTTCTTGCCAAAATGTTGATCATTTAAACAGAAACACTGTTTTTAGAGGTGACACTGTACAAATAATTTACTTTTCATTTTTTGAAAAAGATTAATAACGTATGTTTATCTGGTTATGTGATTACAGTTCAATTAATAGCAATGGGGTGTTTATTTTGACACATTGGCTAATAGTAGCCCTGTATAACTATTGTAGTGAGTTTCAGTAAGATATGCTGAGTTTGCCTTACCAATAATATTACTGTGCAGTCAGAACTGAATTTGAATTGAGAGAAAGATGGGGGTGGTGGGTGGGGGGGTGATGCAGAGAGTCTGAAGGAAAACCTGACAGTGTGTGGTAGCCTGAGGGACTCCAAGCTATCTTTTATTCATACTAATTAGCTTCTAACTAAATTAACTTCCTCCTCCATAATTTGTAGAGAAAGACATTTCTAATGTGCACCATTCCTGACTGTGCATACACACACACACACACACACACACACACACACACACAGCATGAAGAAATCTAATTTATGTGTATATGTGTGTGTGCATATGGGGCAAAAACACTGATTATGTACAACAGTAGTCCATTATTGTTCTGTCACTCCCAATTGGCACAGATTTACAAACACATCTTGTAGATGAGCAATATTTATACAAATGTATAGAAAGGCTTTACGATTACTCTGTTCATCTCCTACCTTGCTGTGGATGAGATGTTGAATACCTCTGTATGTAAATACTTTTATTTAATGAGACACAATCAAGTGCATGCTTCTGATGGAAATATTTCATCTTTTTTAAAATTAGAAAACTTTTTTCATGTGTAGCTAAATATAAAAAACATTTTCGTATTTTCAAAGTATCTCTGTTTATCCATGTATTTCTATGCACTAACACATATCTGTTTGCATGTCAAGGAAAGAAATCAAACAGTCAGAATCTAAATCTGGTCTCAGAAAACACAGCCACAAGGGACCTGATTGGCAGTAAGAAATAAATAAATAACATGAATAAGAGACTGGTAAATTCAATTAAAACCTATTACACACACAATAGCTAAACAGGATGCCAAACAAGAACAGTTTGAAATCAAGACCAGGAAGAAGGCTCAGAAGATCAGAGAGAATGAAAAGGAAAACCAGTCCCTTTGGTGGGGAGCAGTCTGGAAGGAAGACACAGTCGGGGTCACACCTGTCTGCAGGACAAAAGCAGGATCTGAGCTACCCTTGAGAATGATTTGAAAAAGGTCAAGACAATGTGGGACAGAAAGTGAACCAGTTGGAGGAGCCGCTCATGGAAAATGACAGCGTGATCTCCAGCTTCATGATATAAAGACATACAGTAAGGAAACTTTGACCAAAAGGTGTGAGAAAAAGATTGAACTGAACGAAAGAGAGAGAGTGGCCATGAAAGTGCAGTGATCTGGAAGAGCAGGAGAGAGTATGAGTTGGAATAAAACATTAAAAAAGAAATTAGATGAAGAAGGCCAGCAACGCTCAAACTAGTGTTAATTCAAATCATCCAATTTCAAGTACAGTGCTTCAGTGCTTATTGGTCAGCACCATAGCCTCACAGAATAAAGGTCATGGCCTCCAATCCGGCCAGCTGGGGTCCTTCTGTGCAGAGTTGTTCTCTCAATGTTCCCCGTGGGATTCCTTCTACCATCCAAAGACATGCAGACCAAGTGAGCTGCAAATGCTAACACTCCCCTGGTTCCTTGTTAATAAACAGTAGTTCACTGAATTTCAAATGAACTGTCTCTATTAATATATTGTGGATACTGTACAACCACATTAAAATATATTAATATTGCTGTATATAGTTATACTACAGCCATGGCTGTTATGTAGTTCTAGTAGTTTTTCTGTTTGCTGGTAGAAAAAGACCATAGTGTAACACTGCTGAGAAGCTTCTAAAGGTCATTAAAGGACATTAAAAAACATGACACTTGTTTTCAAATGTTTCACATTTTGAAATTATTTAAAACATTTATTTAAAGAAATGATCTTGTGTTTTTTAAAGTAAGGCAATTCCCATTACAAATGAACTGATTATATTATTGTTTTTATACATGTTGTTTAGTGTGCATAAACAAAAAAATTGAATACTTAATTATGCAACATATTAAAGGGATGGTTCACATTTAATTCAAAACTTCCTCACTTCACAGATATTGTAGGTATTTTTAAAATCCTAACTTTATAATGCAATATTTGATGGCAGACTATTAATTAGCAGATACGTTGGTTGTCAAATGTTTTAATTAAAATAATCCCTATTGTCAGAACCAAAAAATCCACAGCAGAGCGTGTACTCTATAAACAGAACAGCATACACTGAAGAATGAGCTCAGTAGACATCCCAGATTAATAATATTTCTACTTTTTCAGGAGCTACATTACTATATATGTGTACGTGTGTGCATGTGTGTGCGTGTGACTGATTTTTGCTCCTGCATGAAAGTTGAAGAAACCAAATGGGTAACTGTGGTTTTAAACTATTCTTTATCGTCAGAACATGACAAACACTTGCCAAATAGTGGATCACTTAACAAATCTGAGGTAGAACATTCAAAACAATTATGATCAACGTATCAAGTATGCATGACTAAATTAAGTAAAATCTGTTTTTCATTCGATTTTCCTCAACAAAATAAATATCTTAATAGAAAAATTAAGTGTTGATTCATTGAATCATGTGAGTGGGTTACTTTCTGGACAGTTGAGGTACACTGTATTTAAAAACAATCCAATATTTCACTGTAGTCACTTTAATTTGCCAAAAAGAACAGCCAGGTTCAAGCCATTGTCTTAAGAGAACTCATATAGGAAGAAAAATGAGACCTGTGGTACTGCCCCTTCATTGTGTAAAATAAACAAAGGTTTTTTTCTCTCTTCGACGTAGCCTAGTCTCGGACCCCATACTCTCTTCATTCTTCACATTTACATTTACATTTATTCATTTAGCTGACGCTTTTACCCAAAGCGACTTACAATTGCTATATATATCTTCACACCCAGTGTCTTGCATTTTTCAAAATCATATCATACTGTGGGTGGAGATATGCTCAAAATGGATGTTAGATAACTCTATATCATGCATCTGTTACATGATTTGGAGAGTAATACTTGTTTGGTCTAACACCTAGTCAGAACTCCAGCTGGTTAACATGCTGACCTTAGTATTTTAAATGTTAGTTGATGACACAGGGCAACAATGTTGTGACGAAGCTGTATAGGCTCATCATTCTGTTAAAAACTTACAGTACACACATCATCACATAAATGCACGTTTATGGCCCCCGCTCCCCTCTCAGACACCCTCACTCATCCAGACACACATCCCCAACCCCAGCCAGCCATCAGGCCACATGATTCCTACCACACATGAATGCATACATACACCCACAGACCTTGGCCAGTGACCAGTAGCCCACAAGTCACAGATGTCTGTATGAAGGGGAGGGTAAAGAATAATGAATAGTGAGTAACTGGACTCAACTCAGATTGCCTCCCACTCTAACCCTCCAGCCCTTTACCCCCTGTCTCAAAGCCAACCCCATCCTTTTCCTCCAGATGGCAACCTTTGGTCCCTCTGGCACATTAGAGTCATCAAGCAGGAAGGATCTCCCAATTATTAGGATCACTGTTGAGAAAATGGCTTTTGCTGTTATTCCAGCAAAAACATCAGACTGAAAACATCTGATTTCTCCGTTACTTTGGCAGAAGTTGTGGTTCCTGTTGCTATGGCATCATAAAGACTGATAATAATTGCAAGTCAAGGTCACGAGATCTGCTACTTGACAATTTGACTGGTAATTATGGTAATCGGTAACAATGTGTGAATTTGTATCATGCCTACATGTGGCACAAGCATGGTGACAGATTCACAAGTCCTTGAATTATTTGCAAATTTTATTCAGAATAAATCAATTCTGATCTGATCTGCAGTCACTGGACGGAGTTCCTGTTTCAACTTTGCTGATTGTATTCAGCCATCTGCTGTAAATAATGCCACTATCACTTTGAAAAATACAGGGCAGAAAAAAAATCAAAATCCTGGAAACTACAGAAGTTTGACTTGGTTATGCAACACGACGTTGCTAGTTTCTGGTGCTGTTTTTATGCAGAAATCCTTTGGGTCTGTACAAGGCTTTTCCACTCCCGTTGGACTGCAATTAGGCTGGTTGGAGTGATGTGGTGCCAGAGGCCTTAGTATGAGCTACTTCATTCAGGTCCTCAGAGAAATAACAGAGCTTACCTCTCTCTAACTCTTTCTGTCTCACTCAACATGCTGTCAGCACCTCTCTTTGACTTTCGCTTTCTTCCTCTCTTTCGATCTCATCATTTCGTCTTGTTCTGTCTCTCTGTTTTGCTCCATATTCTGGTCCTTCTCTCCCCTTCTCTCTTCTGCACACCCTCTGTCTGTCTCTCTCCCTCTCTTGTTCCCCCTTTTGTGTTTGTTGTTTTTCTTAGCTAACTGATTTGAATAAACTGCCAGGGTCGAAATTAATTATTGATTATGGTGCAGACTTTTAGAGGATGAATAAAGTCCTGTTAATCACGCCTTGCAGTAGGTTACAGTTATCTTTTAATTAGCAATGGAAAAGACCACACCAAATCATTAAGGCTCCATTTCCTGTCATGACTGCTTCAGTAAGACGCAAAATAAACTTTATTTCACACTTATAAAATCACATCCATGCTTCCTTGCTTGTTGAAGCAATGTGTTGTGAATAGATCTTTGACCTGTATCTTTGTTCTTCTTACATAACATGTCAATATTGACTGAATAGGAGTTTCTCTTTTATTTTAATTTTTGTGTTCTGCTCTTGAAGAGATGTCAAGCTGCTCACACCTCCTTAATTTGAACCCCAGAGGGAGTTATTTTGTCTTTTATAAACAGTTTTTTTGAAAAGTCTGAATTGCCAGCAAAACAGGCGAGAAACAGTCAAGTACCGAGGACCAACACCATGCTGCCTACTTTAATTAAGCTTCTTGTCTGCACAAATTCCTCTCTTGGCTGGCCTGTAGTAATACCTGTAGTGTTGAATATGGCTTCATGTTCCTATAAAGTACATTTGATTATTTTAGCTCTCTCCTCTTTGGAGACTGAATGCACTGGTTATCATTTTACTCCAGGACACCAGCATAACAAAGGCCTTAGTATCTCTCCTCTGACAGTACACAGCAAGAAAATAGAGTTCTTGGAACTCAGAGTATTTCCAGAGCACAGCCTAACAAACATACTTACATTTTAATCTGACCAGGTTTACTCATTTTGCACCAAGCTGTTTTGTTGTGTGCTCTAGTGTCTTTAATTTATTCAAAGACTACAGCTTAATTCCCTATTGCCTTTGATTGGTAGCCATGGCACAAGGCAGAGGTAAGGAGTCTATTGATTTCCACTCTCCCTTCCTTTCTTCACCCTCCTCTCTGACAAGCTAATGCAAACGTGTGGTACGTTAGAGAGTGGGAGAAATAGATGAGGGAGGTGTGGCAGGATGTAACAAAGAGGGGGAGCAGCAGGAATGGTGGAAAATGAGTGTGATTAGTTGGGAAATATGGTTGTTGAAGAGAAGTTTGTGAAGGTGTGGGAAAACAGGAGGGTTGTGAGCAAGATATGTGAATGTGTGTGTTTGTGTGGCCATTGTATATGTGCTGGTCTGTGTTTGATGTAGGGATGCAGTGATTTCCGGATTTCTCTATTAACCGCACTTTGAAACATCACGGTTAATTAATTGTAAAGGCTGCGCTACACCGAGTGTTTCTGTTGCACGAAACAAAACTGTTGCAACTTGCACAAAATGAAAACAAAGTTACACGAGCGGTGTACCAGCTCAAAGTGTCTTAATTTAATTTACCGTGCATCAGAGGCATGGAGGCTACTACTACCCACAGGCTAAACTATGGCAGAGGGACCAAACTGAAACTTTATTTCCACCAAAGAAACAGCTGAAGTCAGCAGTGTGAGAGCACTTCGGGTACACGAAGACTGACCAGGGGCCTCATTCATAAACCGTGTGTACAGCGCTTCCCAAGCAAAAGTTGTGATCTATAAAAAACAAACTTGATGGGAAAATGTGCAGTCCTGTAAGTAAACTCTGAACCAAGCATATGCACATAAACTGGAGAAATGAGAAACGGCGACTCACATGGCAGAAGGATGAAACCGTTTGAAATGGTTAGACCTATTATTGTATAAAATAAATTGAAATATTACCTCTGAGTATTAAAGGCTTAAAGTTTTTCTGAATAAAAAATACCCGTTTGATTAATTTTCCCTGAAGTGCGCAAAAAACCCCCAACATAATTTAAGATCATTTGCAACACAAATGGAGATATCTGTAGAGCAGCACGGTGGTCCGGTGGATAGTGCTAAGGCCTCACCTCCACCTTTCTGTGCGGAGTTTGCATGTTCTCTCCGTGTCTGTGTGGTTTTTCTCCGAGTGCTCCGGCTTCCTCCCACCTTCCAAAGACATGCGGCTGAAGTTGACCCTAAATTGTCCTTAGGTGTGAGTGGGAGTGTGGCTGGTTGTTTGTTTATAGCCCCTTTTCCATTACTAGTACCAGCTCACCTCGGTTTGGCCGTGCTCCGTTTTCCATTGCAGATAGTACCCAGAGATAGTACCCCTCAGTGTAACTGGTCATCATAGCGATGCCACACACAACTTTCGCGACGTAATGTTCAATGCAACACACGCACTAGCGACCCAGATACAGCTGTCTCTTTATTTAAGTTACAACGTTTCAACATTACTCAGAATGTCCATCCAGCCATTGTCAACTGCTTATCCTGTGCACAGGGTCTGTGGCTGGAGCCAACCCCAGCTGACATCGGGCGAAAGGACAGGTCGCCAATCCATCGCAGGTACTCAGAATGTAAAGACAGATAAGCGGTATGAAAACCATACAGCTGTGTTTTCCTCTGCCGTTGTTGCTGTAGTGGTCTGTGTGATGGTGGGACCAGAGGGCTCTGTGAGTGGGCGGCTGGCCAGCCTCACACGCTCCTCCCGCGGGTTGTCGCAGGCTTCCCCCACCACCACTTGCGGAGCTCCTCAATTCCGAAAACTTTCAAGCACATTTTTGTTCCATCGATCTGATACTATGCAGTGGAAAAGGGGTTTGTGTGGCCCTGCAATGGGTCAGTGGTTGACAGTCAACCTGTCCAGGGTGTAGGCCTACCCCCGCCTTGCGCCCGATGTCAGCTGGTATTGGCTCCAGCCCCCGCAACCCTGTACGCAGGATAAGCAGTTGACTATGAATGGATGGATGGATAGAGAGATCTGTTTCTGCAAGAAAGGAAAGCCTCAAATATGTTGTACAGTTAAATCGGTAATCATATTAATTAATAGGCTATTTGCATGCAGTGCTTTTATTCTCATAAATAAGGTGAACAGGAGGACAAATTACATTTAAAGTGCCCCCTTTTCTTCAATGCGCAAGTGCTGCATAAAAGTGCATTTTTTACCCACCAAACAACGTGCTTCAGCTTCACCAAAATGAACATCAGTGTCACACTGAGTTAAATTTTATAGCTTTTCAGTCAGAATTTGCCTCCTTTTCTTCCTGCAGTCAGTATGTATTAATATTAAAGAGGGGCGTTTCACTGACTATTTATAGGCATGGAGCTCCCTCACATGCACCACATTTTAAGTTGATTGTGATTTGTAAAGGAAACGTTGCTTACAAGTGTGTATACGCACTGTTTTATAAGTCTGAAAAGTTTTTGGCATACGCCAGTTTTGGCTTTTGGGTGCACGTACACTTTTAGTGAGGATTCTATGACCAGTTTTATAAATGAGACCCCGGGGCATTATTGAAGATGAAGGATCACCTGTTCAAAAACTTGCTGTTAAAAGGTTGCTGCTAAAGGAGCGAATATCTACATCAAATTTGATGCAGCACCTGCGGGATCACCACCCAGCTTTGCGCGCCCAAGTAAAAGTAATACATAATAACTGAGTTAAATAATGTAGCAAGTTGGTAGGGAATTGAATCTAAACGTATCACTTAGAATAGATGCCGCAGCGGTGAGAGTCGAGCTTTCAGTGCAATGTATACAAACAAAGCAGGTGTAACCTTTCCAACCCACCGCAATGACAGCACAACTCTTAAGACCTTCAGTCACTAAACATTTAATGTTACATCCTGTTGCCTCCTCCTCTCTGTGTTGAGAAAATGTTAGGCTTTGTTTGTTAATATGCCAGGTGTAAAACACTAACATAACATCAGAAGCTTATAAATTTCCAAGACTACCAATTACCTGCATTTCAGTTATTAATAATGCTGCATGAGTGATGTTATCTATTTCTTGGGAGGTGATGGAGCAGTAGCTAAGACACATGCCTTTGGTGTGAGAGACCCGGGTTTGAATCCATCGTGAGACACCAGTGTGACCCTGAGCACTTAACCCCCAGTTGCTCCAGAGGCGTGCGACCTCTGACATACATTGCAATTGTAAGTCGCTTTAGATAAAGCTGTCAGCTGAATGTTTTTTTTTTGTCATTTTACCTTCTTTCATCATTTTTACTAAAACTTATATGTATGGATGAGAGTTAATGACAATAACAGTTCAGTTTATTACCCTCCTTACTAACACTTTCCCCTGGGGTATAAATGAAGTTAATATTCCTCTTATATTAATAATACTTAAATATTATAGAAATATAATTGTTAATGTAATTAAATATTTAAAAAGTAATTTAAGTTTACTAGTGTGTTATTGGGATAATCGTGAAACCGTGATTATTGCAATGACTATAATCGCACCAACAAAATGTGTCGCATCCCTAGTTTGATGAAGACGATAGTTTCAAGTCTAGTTGTGACATATCACTTAAATGTCTGGGAATCTTACAGCTACTATGGAGCATTTATTTAGGGTGATACATATGATTAAATTTCTGTTGAACTCCAAATACATGAACCTACCTCCCTGAAAGTTACAAAGTCTGAAGTCAAGTAAGTATATAATCTAAAAGAATTTAATCTAAACCAACCACAAGAACAGACATTCAGTAAGACGGGGACGCAAGAACATGAACTAGAGGAGATTTGAAAGTATGCATACAGGAAGTACACATCCCATATTTAAACGCCTACTACTGTACATACATTCTCATCAAAACCACAAAATGTGCAAAGATCACAACCAGGGTCTGAAATTAGCACCCGCCACCTGCCAAATGTGGTTAAATTGTTGGCAGTGGTGGGTGAAATCGCCGTGCCACCTGCCAAAGGGAAAACACATGTAGTAAAATTTGCATATTTTGGTGTACATGCCTTCATACTAAACACGCACCCAGCAGTCGGACTATGGAAGGTAATTCGGTGTTACTTGGTTTTATTTTCATTTGCCAACTTTGGTATTGAAACTAAACTAAGTATTTTTTGTTTGGTTGCTGGGATCCTGAAGTGGAGGTTTGTGTCGAGATATGGACTCTTGTGGAGATTTGAACTGAATTCATTGGTGGCTGAACTGTGGGTTTTGTCTTGAGCACTGACTGCGTAAAACATTGTGGTGAACTTTGTGTCTCTTGTCATCTGCCATGACTTGACTCTCAAATCATACTTCTGTGAAATTACGATAATATGATGCTTCTCCTCCTACATTACTCATCCAGCAACCCATTTTACTCGCTTTCTAATCTGTTTCCTTCTTATCATGGCTGACATATGGGCTACAGTAATAATATTGATCGTGTCTCTTCAATTGGGTTGGATTGACTTTCATGTACTGAATGACATGGGTCCTTTGTGCATGCAAACGTGTGTAATGTTTTTGTGTGAGTATTTTGAACATTGAATGACAACATAATTTACATTTAATGATGCCTAAATGAGCTGAATGTTATTGTCCATTTAGTGCATACAATCTAAAAGTGGCCGATAAATTGTCTGAGTGGCAGACAAAAATCAAAAAAATACTCTGCAGTCAAAAAATTTCACAACCTGATCTCAACAACCACTTAATTAACCACTTAAACAACCAAAAATTAAGTTTAAAATCTAACTGCTGGCAACACAGATACAGATAAGGTGAAGAACCCCTTAACCACTATGCCCTTTTATACTATACCAAAACCCCATGGCTGTAGGTAAAAATAAAATAAATATATAAATATTCAAATACAGAGAATACTATTACCATAATCCTCCTCTGGTATTTTAAACAGGCAAAGAGAGTGGGTAATGCTATGGTTACTAAGGATATGATGATATATGTTCCCAAAACATCACAAATCTTAAATATGAATAAAATATGTAGCAACTTCCTTACGTTATTAAATCCTATGAATATTGCAAAGACCACATACAATTCGATCAGGCTCTGCTGGATTTAAAGAAAAAAAAACCCTTTTCTACTCCCCTCATTCTCTAAACTGTGAAGCTGTGGTTTCTTTAACTGGATGTGAAGATACATTCTTCAAATATAAATGTGCATCAATATAAGCTTTCCATTAAGAGTAAAGGAAACATCCTATAGGATGTGACAGCAGCTATAAAACAGAGAGAAATTAAACAAAGAACGGCTTCATTCCTTTTTGATATTTTGAACTGAAAACTATAGTACTACTCGGTCTCAAACATTTTTCTATTTTTGTCTGGCTTCTTGAGCTCCGGGCAAGTCAACAAACAAAAACAAGGCACTGCCTGAATATGGGAAAGCCTATTTTAGGATAAATAGCTAAAGTAAGGGTGCTAAGTCTCTGTGTATGTGTGTGACTAAAAGTGACTCAGACCCTATACCGTCAAGTACAGGTACTCGCCCATTAATGGGGAACTTATCTCTCTCAAACACACGCTGACCTTCACTGCCCTTCACCACCAACTAATTGGTGTAGGCAGGCTTTTGCTTTTACAAGATTGTAGTCAAGTATGTGTGTGTGCACATATGGGCTTTCAAGTTGAGACGCTGAGAAAACACCTGCACCTGCATCCTATGCCAATTACCTCACTTAACCCCTTCATGACCTCTTTCCCCACCTCCTCTGTGCAGGAGCAAAATTTACTGTGAAACCTCCTCCTTCTACTTGTTCTTTTCCTCAGTCTGCTCCTTGTCAGTTCCTTAGTCTCTATCCTCAGTCTCTCACATGTGCAAGTTTTAATCCTTTCTACCTCCAATCAGTCACATTTTTTCTTGTGTGTATTAACAATGCTTCAGTTTGAGTGGAGATTTTGCACATGTATGCATATTTGTGTATTAGGGTCAGACATTAAAAGGAACTCAAGGCAGAAATACACTTGAAAAGCCATAACAGACATTGCATGTAAAAGTACTCAAATGCACCAAAGAGAGCCCTTTTTGAATTTTCACCTTGTTGAAAGTTTTTGTCAAATATTCATGTGCATGCATCTGCCATCCCTCAAAGACCTCTATTTAATAGAGTCAATGGCTGGGGATTGTATCCAGTGTTCTGGGTGAGGAAAATTGAGCAGTTTTGAAGCAGATCAAACAATGGAGTACTCTGCCTGAAGCAGTAGAAATTGTTGGCTTCATACAGCCAGCAGTATAACAAAATGCTGACCCTATGCAAACAAAAACTGTTGTCATCAAAAAATAGAACAACCAGTGCTGTAAAAATAAATAAATAACTAAAACTCAGTTTGAGGCTGGAAGATGGACTGGTTGGGAACACAGTGTGAGGAAAAACAGCGTCATCCTCTTCTCTGAGGTTCTGTTTCCAGCAGGGGGAAAGAAAGAAATGCCGGACGAGTGGGTTTTAATGATTTTGAAAAAGGGCTACAACAAATTTCGTATTGTAAATGTCAAAAACTTTTTAAAATTTTATTTCTTAGCCTTCAGGGTCTGTCACTGTTGTGTTATCTGTATGTACTATATGGCACAGAGGTCTGTCTGTTAAATCTTGAAATGCCCAATTTGTCCATCTGTCAGTATGTTTTACCCCATGGTGGTATAACCCCATCACAACCATAATCTCTGACAGGAACAAAAAGCATGAATTACTCCGGTGGAATGACGTCAGGCTAATTAATTGTTTTAATTGTTTTCCCTTCAGAAGCAGGAAATGATCAAAGTCAATGCAGCCAAGCTCATTGCATTGCATTGTGTCTCTCCCTAATGGGAGAGAGAGAACAGTACATGTCGCTTCCTCACTCTGTGAATTATTCAGTCCCACCTCGGGCCATTGTCTATTGATGTTCCTACAGACTTTCCCAATGCACAACTGACAATCCTGACACTAGCCACATCTAACAGCCCCCCCTCAATCATTACTATTTTATCATGTGGATGTGTCTGTTTTAATATTCATACTAGTGAAAGCAGACCAAAGAGGGGTGTGCAATGATATCATTTGATATTCCCCCACAGATGCTGTAAAACATTGCAGGGTGATTAGCATACTCTGAATGGAACTAAATGTAATAATCATTTTATGAGACTAATACATCAGCACTTCAGTATTACAGCACTTTAAAAGATACGGCTACTGGCTAAACATATGTTCCATTTACATATGCAAAAGGTAATTGAGAGACTGAGAAAATCTTAAACATTTTAATGATGCAAGTTACCCGGCCCATTCTAATTGCCAAAAGCACTGGAAGCCCACTCTTCTGCTATTGAGCTTCAAGTATCCTTTTATTTGATTTCTACAGGCGTCGCCAGATCATTCTCTGACGTTCAAATGGTCAAGCCCAGTCATTAGTATTCTGGCCAGACCACCAACTGTGATTGCTTTCTTTTACACCGCCTGCTCAAAGCATTTGCTTAATGTTCACTAAAAGGCCAATGTGTCTGTGCTATTTAGTACAAATGTAACATTTGGTCTGGCAGCTCTTTCTCTTTCCTCTTTCCCAGTCTGCTGAGCTGAACAGCCCACTAGCTGTATAATGTAGAGAAGAGCACACACTGGGAACAGGGTGGTTTTGCAGTTCAGATAAAAAGCCCAGATTGAAGCTAAATATGTGAGTGTGTGAGTTAGTCATACTGTTAGCATCTTTATTACCTAACTGGCCTGTGCCTCACAGAGGGTGAGCAGCTGTGTTTCAGGATGTCTCTCTGCAGGTGCAAAGCCCACACACACACTACGGACAGGAAATTACAGCTTCACCTGGGCCAGCACTCACCTGTGCTCCGTCCTGACTCAGCCCCTGCTGCCCTGTGGGAGAGAAACCCTCCACAATGGTTCCAAGCAACTCTCGTCTGGTCTCTCTCACTTTCCAGTTGTTCACCATATTTTCTTTCTTCCCCTTGATGCTTTTCTTAGCATCCTCATTTTCCCACCTTTTAACCAACTTCTGCAGGTCTCCACGGGGCCTCCTTTGTTGGAGTCAGCACTTACTTGTTGGAACACACACACACTCACAAACACCACGCTCTCAGCACTCAGGTATTTCTGGATTTGATATATAGATACCATTGGAGCTGTGTGAGCTGTGAGGAGTCCACACATCTCAGTATGAATGCAGAGGAATGGCAACTCCTTTACTTTGCCTCATCTTGGATTTTAGCTATACATTCAGTAGCCTGTCCTGTTGACCATTCATATCCAGTCAGCAAAATAGAAACAAGATAAAAGCAAGATATAAGCTTATTATAGTATTTTTAGACTCAATATTTATACTTGACTACTTTTGGTCCACGTTAGGGCCAGAAGATATGACCAAAAATGTTCTAAAACATTTAATATCATTTGATAATAATTATCACGATAAATGTCAAATCATTATTTCTTTCAAGTTTAAATGCTGAATTTTGCTCATGAGTGAAAGTTGAAGAAACAAGATGGTTAACTGCGGTTTTAAACTATTCTTTATGGTCAGAACATGACAAACACTTGATAACAAATAGTGGATGTTTAAATAAACCTGAGGTTAAAAATTCAAAAAAATTATGGTAATATAGGATGTCTAAATAAACCTGAGGTTAAACATTCAAACAAAGTATGATAAAATCTTTTTTCAACAAATGTGCATGAGCTATATTAGGTAAAATCTTTTTTCATTCATTTTTCCTCAACAATATAAATACTGGAATAGAAAAAATAAGTGTCAACATTTGTTATATTGTTATTGAGTAAATTATGTCACGATAATTATCATTATTGTTTTATCGCCCAGCCCTATTCCACATAAATAAATACAGTAAACTAATTAATTAATAAACAGACAAAGGAAGAAGACTCCTGACCTCAGTATTTCTAAAATCCTGTAGCAACTAGTAAGGCAAGGCCAGGTTGAGTTTATTTGTATAGCACATTTCAACAACAAGGTAATTCAAAGTGCTTTACATAAAACATAAAAGCAACAGGGAAATAT
>JAPMOB010052522.1:0-14788 GCA_029875015.1 Lepomis gibbosus | reverse complement strand
TGAAGAGTATTAAGGGTCAGTTGCACTGCACCTGAACTTGACTCCGGTTCTTGTTGCAGCCTCGGGTGAAAGGTGGAGGCGGCGTCTGGTTTCCTGTTCACTCTCCATCACTGCTGACTCTTAACTCTCTACAGGCGGGCCTCCCCTAATGTCCAGTAATGCTGCATTCAGATAAACATCAGCACTGCCCCCTTATTAGCCCCCTTATTTTATTCAGCGAGACCCTGTGTTGGTAATTACTGTGGTGCCATCAAAGTGCTTTAACAAGTGGAGAGACAGTGAAGTTACAGTTAAGAACAAAACACACGACAAAGGCAAGAACACACTTCAGAAGTATATTTAAAATAGAATAAAAGAAATCGAGAAAGGCCCTCCTAGAAAAGCATGTTTTAAGAAAGGACTTGCAAGAGTTCACTGACTCAGCCAATCTGATTTCCTCTAGCAGGCTGTTCAGAGCCTCGGCGCTCTGACTGCAAACTGTCCCCTTTAGTTTCCAGTCGAGACTCTGGAACAGACAAAAGACCTCTGCCAGAGGATCTCAAGCTACGTGCTGCTGCGTATGGGGCTAAAAGGTCAGAGATATAACAGGGCGAGAAGCCATGAAGAGTTTAAAGTAGCCAATAAAATTTTGAAGTCTATTCTAAAACATGGATCCAAGCAGAGAAGCTGCTGGAGCCCTATTGTTTTCTTTCTTTCTTTCTTTCTTTCTTTCTTTCTTTCTTTCTTTCTTTCTTTCTCTGTCTTTCTGTCTTTCTGTCTTTCTTTCTTTCTTTCTTTCTTTCTTTCTGTCTTTCTTTCTTTCTTTCTTTTTGTCAAAAAACGCCCCTCATAGACCTCATGGTGGCGCTATAACAATCAACTTTGCATTTTTTCAATTATCTCAAAAAACGGCTTCATTTAGAGTCTAACTTATTTCATTTCGTTCATTATTTTAATCTCTGGATTCATCTGCATCTTTCTTCCGTCGGTCTTTTGCTCCAAAAAACGTAAAATTAAACAACTTTTTATCACTTTTCTCTTAAACCTATTTTTGTGAACTCGTCCCAGACAGTTTTGCCAATCAGCCTGAAACTTTGGCGGGATCAACTACGGACGTCGCTGATCAAAAGTTATCAAAAGAGGAATTTTGAAATGTCAGTCTGTTTTTTTTCGTAAATTTTTACTTTTGTGTATTTACGTACAATTTTACAAGAATGCCCGTAAATCAAAATCCGTCTGTTCAGATGCTCGGCCCGAGCTTCGCTGAGCAGTTCTGGGATTTTCTCCCACTAGGGGCCGCTACGCTTGCAAAAAGTTTGTATGATCTCGGGTCACCAGTTTAATTTGGTATTGATTGCTCGAAGTGGCCGTAGTTTATTACAAGACATGTACATTTCTAGACATTTCTTATTCCAAACTTCTAATCTAAGAAAATCACCCGTAGAGCTTAATTTTTTTCAGCATATCTTCTGATTTGGTTGTTGTTTGTCTGATACGTGTGCCTCAATGCAACCTATGGTCAATTCAGAAGTCAGTCACTCTATATTTTTCAGAACATGCTAATTAACATCTATATCTCCACAAGTTTTTCTTCAAACGCTACCAGAATCCACACAGACATTCTCTAGATGGCCGATATCAAGTGTTTCAAAGCGTTCTTAAAACATGTCAAACGGTGAGTCTGCAGTGATATTCAGTATCTTACATTCACATCTGACGCTTTTATCCAAAGTGACTTTTGCTATAACTTGTACAGTGTATGCACAACATTTTCTTTTCTGCTCAGTGTTGGATCAAATGCCATGAAAATAATTGACAACACACACAAAACCAACAGAATGATTTTTTTATCTGAATTTTCTCACCATCATCTTCACTGTTGTAAGTGTTTTTAAGTTTAAACTGACAAACCCATCCGGGTCAGGCACGTGTGACGCCACTACCTCAACCAGGTGTGTGGAAACGGCCGCTAACCAGTAGCTCAGTCAGTGAGTCACCTTCTCTGGAGATCTGAAGATCCAGGGTTCAAATCCACAGGTGACCGAGTCAGACTTGCTCACATTGGGATTGTTCAGATCAAAGTTAGACTAAGTTCTCTATTTTATTTGGATCCTGTGACTCTTCTGATTTTTCTATCTTGTGCAGCTAAAACCTTTAACCTTGGAAACACAAAATGTTGCATAATGTTAGGTTTAACATTTCACCCAGTAGTCAGGTACAAATAATGACACTATGATTCTTTCATCTCTTAAGTCATCTGCGTCTGTTCTTCCCCTCTGAAAATGTCACATGTGTTTTTCACGACTTGCTTGGATGCCGTCTATATTATTTCTTTGTTCTGGTCAGAAGCCTGGCAGCTGAGTTCTGCAGTCAATTATGTTTTAGCATTTACCGACCCGCACGGCTCTGGTGCACCTAGGGGTCAAGTGTCTTACTCATGGACACATCGGTGGATGTGTCACAGCGGGGGATTGAACCCAGATCTCTCACATCAAAGGCATGTTTCTTGTCCACTGCGCCATTACAACCCCCTGTGTCAGTTTTTTGGAATCAGCACGGTTCTTCTCACCTGTACCTGTAGCAACATATCTGAAGTGCTGACAGAGGCTTTGATCAGTATGATTCAGCAAGTTCTTTCTGCTGAGGTTTGCTCTGTTTTGGTGTAAATCTCTCTGCCTTTGGTTGATCTACTCTGCTGTCCTCTGTCCATCGACCTGTCTTCATGGTCAAACTACAATCTGTGCTACTTGTGCATGTCTTGGATTATAAGTTTTCCCAGTCCGCAGGCTCAGTAGCAGATATATTGCAAGTAGATTTATAATAGTTGAGATTAACTCGATATGTTTGAATTTTTTAAGACACACAGGGACGTGATGCTTCTCACCGCTGCACATTTTGAGAATCTGTTGACCCAAGGAATACAATAATCCTTTCAAATGAAGGTGTACTAGTCTGCGTTACTGATTTGCCAGGTGCATCATTCACAGAAAATAAACCAATGTTCAGAAACTCTTCAGGGTCCACAACAGGGCGGAAATAGTTTAATATGCTGCTAGTTTATTATGTCAGACTGAGGTCGGTCTCTCTTCTTGCCATGTCTTGTACGTGTGTTTGTGATGCATTAATGTTATTTAGCTATTAGTCTCTTTTTATGTTAACGTTATTGTATTCATGTTAGATTGTTTCACACTGATAAGGCTGCCTTATTCTGTATTTCGTTAACAAATACCACAAAGCCTTTCTGGCTTCATCTCCCTGTCTGCGGCTCTGAGCTCCAAAGCCCATCGTTTCCTAGTGAACACGTAAAGCTCACAAATATGTAGACTTATGTCCTTAAACAGCTTGTTAATCCAACATGTCACCCAGTGCAACAGTGTGGCTCATTGGTGTGTTTTTAATAGTTTATGGCTCTATGGCACAGAGCTACATCACACATACCACTACTCGTTAGAAGATATAGTTGTTTTTGGGTCTCTTAGTGGGAATATTAAATATTAATATTAAATATAGAATTTCACCCGACTTATGCTTAAAAAAAATCACCAACAGACAATAAATTTGTAAATTTTGCCACATCTTCACCTTGTTCTCGTTGTTGTTTGTTATTTTAGACTCTGCTCACCAGCTGCGGGTGACGGGGGCGGGGCCAAAGAAGATGGGCGTCACCTCAGCCGTGTCTGACGAGTCAGTGGCTGGTGATAGCGGTGTGTACGAGCCTTCAGAGCGCAGGTACGAATCTTTATTTAAATCTTTTTTTTGATGAACGTCCAGGATGAACGTACAAATGAACTTTTGAATCCTTGATCTATTCCCACTTTGTATGAAGTTGTGCTGTGAAAAGATGAGTAGATGAGTCGTCTTTCCACACTTGAAGAAGTATATACACAAAGATATTTGGTGCATGATAAAAAAAAATCCCCTTAAGATATTTATTTTTTTGTTAAACAATTTTTCATGTTGAACAAGTAGAAATGTTGTCATTACATCACTATTACAGAGCCTTGGAAAATAAACATTTGGCGTCTCACGTCAGTCTACGTGATGTTTTCCTCAGAGGGACTTACGTCTGGGTGTTTGTTTTTCCTCCAGGCCGGGCCTCCCTGCAGACCTCCTGGGCTCCTACGACGAGAGGTTGGCGCCAGGCTGCTCTCAGGTGCAGCTCGGCTTCCGCTTCGAGTCCAGAGACCAACGCTTCACCATCTACGTCATGCAGCTGTCCAACTGCAGCGCCCTCTGTCTGCCGGCTGACCAGAAAATGTACGTCCTTTTACTTGGACGTATTAAATGAGAGTTGTTTATAGTCATTTGGGTGTAAATGTAATTTATACGCATAAAAGCTATGAAAAAGAACCATACATTACAGGTTAGAAGAAGAAACATGAAGCTTATATCACTAAACAGTTTATATATTAAAGTCAAACACAAGACAAGAAATATTCAGACCTTTTCTTGTTTGTCGCTTTGCATGTTAAGCGCCTCCGTAGACAATGTTTGCTCATGCAGATATGTGTTTGACTTACCTACTTTTTCTTGTCACGTTTACATCAGAAGAAGAGTTTCTTGGGCGAATGAATAACTGGATTCAAGTTATCACAAACAATGCTACATACATAGTGTTTTCAGACAAATAACGAGTTGAGTTTAAATACGATACTACTCACTATGATGTATACTATGTCAGTTTGTAAGTTACATTTACATTAACCTTCAGTCTGACAAAGAGACTCACTCTCAACACCCAAAAAAAGATGTGATATTACATCTCCGTCATGGCAAATGAAGACATTGATCAGGGAAATCAAAAAGTGTGGGAGGATACAAAAGGATGCTGCAGTTTGTAGCTGTAGTTCGTTTGTTTGACTCCTCTATTTCCAAAGAATAGATGCATCAAGACAACTGTGTTTCGAAAGGTGAACTCTGATTCTGTCGGCAGAGATAAACAAAACAAAGCGAATGTTAGGGAAGACTCCATCACAGCCTTACAGATGTTTAGGTGATAGAATCTTTTATGCTAGTTGCTCTTCTCCAACTTAAACCAGTCTGCACAGTCTGCTCCAACTTGTACTAAATGCTAATAAGACAAGTTTTATTCTCAGGAACTGATAACTCTATCTTACGTCCTCCTGCCATCTCCTACACATTACACACACACACTACAACTGTACTGAAATGTTGACTCTTAGTTCAGACTATAACATGATTTGCACAAGATTTTAAGCCCGATTTGCTGCTCGACGAGCTCGGTGACCGTCCGGCTCAGATCATGGGTAGATCAGTGATCGATCGGCGGTCGCCAGTCAAGGACGCATCAAAACAGCTCTGTCGGCGATGTCTGACACATCGCCGACATCTGCCAGATATCTACAATGCCAAATATCTAGAGGAGTCGGCCGACTCGACATCCACATCCAGCCAATGAGAGCAGGCAGCTACTTTTTCACCACAAACCTCCAGCTCTCTCTGTAGCTCAGACGATGCTACCTGTTTGAGCTAATTCATTCTTTCAGCCACATTTTTTCTCTTTATAATTGTTCTCTTTATAATAACAAACAGCTGTTTCATGTGTAGGTTCGTGTCATTTCCCGTTTCTCATTTCATGTGTGTTTTCCTGACAAACTGTGGTTTGGAGACCAGCGTCAGGTGACAGAGCCGCTGTCAGCTCCTGTAGTGTGTGACCCCCTGTCACCGATCATTAGAAATAGATGTGATTGTTTCTGATGGTGTTTGTGTGTGCTTGTGTGCGATTGGCTGGTTTTAAAATTTCTTCTGCTCTTTCTTGTAAAAGAGACTTTGATCTCAATGAGACCAGATTGAATAAATAAAGGTTATAATAAGTTTTCCCTACACTGCGTCACTAGTTGGAAAGTAAGTCATTTAACTTTACATGAGTATGTATGCACGCCACAAATCCACAGCATCTGCATCTATTTAAAAGGTAACAGCAAAGAGATATGTAAAGCAGCAGACATGTTGAAACGGTACATGTAGAAGCATCATGTGACCAAACGGCCTCATGGTAACACCTGTGTCTGCTGCAGGTATGTGCGTTCGGCGGTGCTGCCCTGCGTGGAACCCATCCGCTGCCTCTTCCGAACACGCGGCTGTCTGCTTCAGGACGTCGTGGAGGTCAACGAGGTGTTCAGCATGCAGATATCCCACAGTGCACTGCGGCAGAAGACACTGAGGGTCGACGTCTGCAACACCAGCAAGTCGGGCCATGAAGAGTGTCTGGTTAGTAGGACTCTCCTCTCTGGTTTTTAACCCTGGCGTGCAGGGAAAGATGCTCGTTTGATTTAATGTTTTCATCCTATTATAGTTGTTTTTTTGTGTCCGTCAGTTTGAAGGTCTTTAAAACCAGGAGCAGTACAATATGAAAACTCATCTGCTTCTAAAAGAAACAATGGAAACGCTCTCTGGACACTTTTTCTTTTTCAGAGTCCCTGAATGTTTCATTTAGTTTTATTTACTTTTATGTAGAATTTAGTTTGACAGTTATGGAGCAAGACTTCGTTTCCCACAGAACGCAGCTTTCTCCATCTGCAGGATGTTTTATAAAGTCGCAGAAAAGACACAGAACTCGTTTTCTGGATTTTTCTGCCTCCAATTCAGTTTTCAGCAGCAGGTTAACAACGTAGCCTATCAAAATGAAACCAATGTGGTAGCTAACAAATGAAATCCATAATTGTGTGTTCACTGTGGCTTTAACTTGTCCAAATGTTCACAGTGTCCACGTCTTGTAATATAATTGAAAACAACTCTGTTTGTCTGCAAAATGTTAAAATGAGTTGCTAAATACACCTGTGCAGCCCGCCTGTGCATTGCATGAATATCTAACAATAAAAAGAGATGTTTTATTCTAGCTTTAGCTGCTTTCTATTTTTTTTCAGTCAGAAAAAGCATTATTGAAAAAAAAAAGTATTTTAAGATAAAAAAAACATGCATAGCAGAGGGACACTAAGAAAATGGAAATAGCACAAATTTTACACTGAGGCAGACTGCTTTAAAAAAAAAAAGGGAACATTAAAAGAAATTAAAAATAAATCTTCCCGTTCTTTTAACATCCCTCCATCTTACATCTCTCCTGCTTTCTCCGCTTCCTCCCCACCAGGCGGGGGCCCAGATCAGCCTGGCTGATGTCAGCTGTTCGGAGGAGAGGTGCACCAAATGGTACAACCTGCTGAGCCGGGCCTACATGCCTGAGATCAACAAGGACAAAGAGAGACGAGCAGCGGGCGGCTCTGACAGGGTAAAGAGACACCCTGAAGGTCGCTGGTTCACATATGATACTTTGACTTTCAGAGTGACATCCAGAAGTGGAAATTAGCATTCAATACAGCTCAAAATTTTTTTAAAAACACTTAAAATGTGTACACACAAGGCTGAAAACAAGGCCCACTCAATACGACAACGTCAGGCCTGTTTCCGTGACCACAGTATTTACGTTTTGTATTGCATTCCTGCCCCCAAGAAAAGGTGACGCTGTGTCATTAATATGCGTATGAATACGGTCCTCCTCATTACATCCATGATGTGGACAAACCCAAACGGAAAAGCCAGTTTTCTCTTGTTGTTTCATGCTATAGTAAATCCAGACTGCATCTCGTTAAGTCAGTCTTTGTGTGATCTCAACCATTTCTGAGTTCTCTGTCTGCTTGTTTGTTATATTAAACAGTTGAACAGATAGTTTTTACTTCATTACGACAGTCAGCAGAAATCAGTGAGTTAACTGGGTTAGGAGTTCAGGTGTAAGTTTGTTGTTATTTCTTTAATTGTATTCAGGCGCTCAAGGCTCTCACTCGTTTATTAACTGGTCAGACCAGCAATACCTAACTTTAGCAGGATTAGCATGTGAAGCACTGAAGAGCAGCTTGTTTTGACTGTTAAACATATTTATGGCTTAATTATACAGAACTGTGTGTTTTTTACTGCAACTTGCCAAAAAAGGTAAATTGGAGTTGGGATTTTATTTTAGAAATAAGGCTCGTTTCTCTTTTAAAGACTTTTCTTTCTTTTTTGAGATTTATTTTAAATTGTAAAGCACCACACTTTATATGCAGGAGCTGGAAGGCCTTTCCTGGCAATCTGTAGACCCAGTTACTGGTATACTTTTATTTACAAAGCCATACTGGGTTTGCTGATTAACTATTTGTGCTGTTTAATCATTAAAAAATGTGGGTTTACTGTCTCCGTTCACAGGACTTTATTTTGCTGTGAACTGTGGCAACATCAGCTCAGAACTCCATAAATCTTTTTAAATTGAAAGAACTTGTCTCTTTTGACAATTTCAGATCATAGAAGAAGGGTTTTGAGGCTGATTCTGTTACGTGTCAGTGTTTTTTTTATGATATACTTTTTTGGAACTTTTATATAACGTCTTGCTGCTGCCTTTGTTGACCGGGATGCTCTTGGAAAAGAGATTTTCCAATTTCACCGAGACTAGAACACCTTTAAATAAGGTGGTAAACACACCTGTAACTGTGTGTTTGGTCCTGATGTGTGTGTCCTGTGTTTCAGACCTGTGTTTCCAGCAGCGACAGACTCGGAGCTCCTGAGGACGATGAGTGGTGAGAGCTTCTCCTTTACATCATCTACCTTTTTATTTAATCACTCCTTCATCTATTGTCTTTTCTTTTAATCAGTGCCACCTTAGCAACATTCTTTTAACCACCGATTTCTAGACCGTCGTCACGCATCAGTCCCTGTTAGGGCATCTTCACACAGCATGTTAATGATCACTTTAGTGTCTAACTACATTATAAATCTAGCGAAGCCGTGACCTCCCATATTCAGAAGGATAAAAATCACTGCCGCGCTGTTTGATGCTGGTTTATGTGAGTTAACTTGTCTGATTGGTCAACATCATCTGTCATGTTTCATTCGCTGTATAAGGGACTTTTTGGGCAAGTGATGGAAAATACACATTCTCAGTCAGAAAAATAAAATGTACTGTATAATTTTGAGGTACTTGTACTTTACTTGAGTAAGTTATGACTGTTAATACTTTTGCTTCACTGCATTTCACATGCAGATAATGTACTTTTTACTCCACTACATTTCTAACAGCTGCAGCTTCTTGTTGCTAAGTTTAATAAACATGTGATAATTTCATGGAACACAAGGGATTATTAAAGATTGCCAAACATTTTTTCCTTATGACCAATTACATAAAAGATGTTTCTCTGAGTTCAGGGTTGTTAGCAGTTCCACTCAAGATTCCCCTCTAGGTTTCATTTAAATATTTACCCAAAGAGGTAAAAATGATCCAACAATTCATAAAAACAGGTTAAAGCAAAGTTAGAAAAATCAATTAAACCCACAGATGTATCTTGTGACCCTTCGGAGGGGCCCCAGCCCCGAGGTTGGGAACCACTTGAAAATAACTGCGCATACTGTAAAGTTTTGTAAACTGGGTCCATTTTTGTTATTATAGAAATTCTAAATCATTTTCAAGTAAACCTGTTATTTTTACAGAGATGGTTTGTACTGCTTCACGTTTCCACGTGAAAGTTTGTGGCGTGACAAACACACACAGCTCAGACAGAAAGTTACCTGGCAGGTTCAGACTGTAAATAAAGCTACTCAAATGTCGGATACACCTCCCTCTTTCCCTCTTCCTCTGTCCTACGACAATCACCAGGTGTCGAGAGATTATAGTGACCCCAACTTCTCTCTTCTTCTTCAGTCACTGAAATACTTTTGCTTATTAACAGAATTTACAGAAGCAAGCAGAGAGAGGTTTCTAGCTTTTATGTATTCTGTGCAATCTATTTTTCATTTGGCTTTTATACGTTAGGCTTCTAGCAGACTGCGCAGTGACTTCAGTTAATAACGGCAGCACCCGCTCATCACCAACACGACCAACAACAACAGGTAGTTGTAGGTAAAGGGTGCACAGACCTGACAATAAAATATTCAAGATTCAATACTTTATTTCCAAACAGCTTCCTTGTTGGCAATTTGGCTCGGTGTGCTCATGACATGACAACAACGTAACACAAAACTTATAACCCCAACCCTATGGACCGTTATCCAAAGAAGGTTAAAGTAAAGGGCAGCTGGACTTGGTTAACTTGACTAATTTAAATAACACTCACTTGATTTTAACCTTCTTTGGATAACTATGACCTGGATGACTGAGAACCTTCACACCATTATGTGCATCCATCTGTAGCTGTATGGTCCAATGCAAATAAAAATAAATTACAGAGTACAGTGGATACAGAAGGGTCGAGTGCAAAATAACAATAAGAAAAAATAAATACAAGTTTGGTATAGTGGTAGCAGCTTTGCGTTCTTAAGGTGGCAGATTCTACAAAATAATGCTGTCAACTCTTGATACAAACACATTTTGGTTTGCACTGAAAAGTACTGAGGCTGAAATACTCTAAATAGTAGTAGAGGTGGGAACTGTCATTGTCTCACTGTGTCTGTTGTTGATCGTCAGGCATGGCGACCCTCTGGAGGCTGATATGTTTGACGATGAAGAAGGAAATGGCATGGAGCCTCTGGAGGAAGAGGACGGGTTTTATCCCGAGAGAAGCCAATGGGAAGCAGAGGAGGAGGAGGAAGAGGAGGAGAAGGCGACCAAACCTCCTCGAGCAGCAGCAGGAGCCATCACAGAAAAGGTAACTTTTGTGATTTTCCACTGATTGTTGATCATGCCTGAAGGAAAAATCATCTCCCCAGAAGAAAGGTTTACCACGTACTCGTGCCGGATTGTAGTGTATCGTTCTTCGTTTCTTAAAATCATTCAGTGCAGCTACGATGTGTGAAAATATTTTCTCTAAAAGATGTGCGGTGAACAATTGTTTAACAATCATTCAGAGAGAAAAAAACATTCTCTTGATCCCGCTACGTTTTCTTGTTGTTATCGTCGTGTATTCTTTGCCCAGTTGAACAAGGAGACGAGCATGGACAGCTTGTCGCCGTCCTACCACTGCTCGGTGGTGCGACCCAAGGAACGCCGCCCAGATGTGCACCAGCAGAACCCCTTCATGAGAGGGAACACTATCATCCGCTCCAAGACCTTCTCCCCTGGACCTCAGAGCCAGTACATCTGCAGGGTAACTGAACCAGACCTTTAACTCTGTCATCTTTATAAACTGGCATAAATACAGTGCTGTACAGTTTGTGAATTAATATTACATTGCATTCATTCATTTAGCTGAGGCTTTTATCCAAAGTCACTTACAATTGCTGTATATGTCAGAGGTTGCATGCCTCTGGAGCAACTAGGGGTTAAGTGTCCACACATTGGTGGATGTGTCACAGTGGGGAAATGCAACTGGGTCTCTCAAACCAAAGGCAGGTGTCTTATCCACTGCTCCATCACCACCCACTCTCTGCTGTTTTTGTCTTCCCAGATTAACCGCAGTGACAGCGACAGCTCCACCCTCTCCAAGAAGTCTCCGTTTGTCAGAAACGCCTCAGAGAGACGCAGCATGCGAATGAAGAAGGTAGGAACTTTGCTGCAGTCTACTGATCTCTCTCGGTTAATGTGTCAGTCGTTGTGTCTTTAGGGATGGTCACTGTGTCCGATTAGGCGATGATAAATCTTTTTCTCTGGATGTTCTGAGGCGCTGAGATGCTGCATCACTTGTCTTCCATTGTGGCTCAGCACATGAGAGAAAACCAGGAAGTGTTGCACCTGAAGCTCAGCATTTAAACATGTTGGCAGTGGCAGAATTTTTAATCGTCATGGCCTTTTATTGCGGCCAGCCTAAGGCCTTTTATTTTGGCCCAGCCTAAGGCCTTTTATTGTGGCCAGCCTAAGGCCTTTTATTGTGGCCAGCCTAAGGCCTTTTATTGTGATCAGCCTGAGGCCTTTTATTGTGGCCAGCCTGAGGCCTTTTATTGTGATCAGCCTAAGGCCTTTTATTGTGGCCAGCCTAAGGCCTTTTATTGTGGCCAGCCTGAGGCCTTTTATTGTGATCAGCCTGAGGCCTTTTATTGTGGCCAGCCTAAGGCCTTTTATTGTGGCCAGCCTAAGGCCTTTTATTGTGGCCAGCCTGAGGCCTTTTATTGTGATCAGCCTAAGGCCTTTTATTTTAGCCAGCCTAAGGCCTTTTATTGTGGCCACTGGCCAGCCTGAGGCCTTTTATTGTGGCCAGCCTGGGCAATATCCCGGCTGTCTGATCAGCATCTCGATATGCCACACCTGTGAGGTGGATGGAGAAGCGCTCACTAACACAGATTTTGATAGATTTGTGAACAATATATGTGACAAACAGGCCTTTTGTGTGCATAGAGAAAGTCTTAGATCTTTGAGTTCAGCTCATGATGAATGAGGGCAAAAAGAAAAGGGATTTGTTTAAAGTTTGTTCAGTGTGTATTTGAAGCACCCATGAATTTAACATGCTTTTACGGTTTGTCGGATGTTTTGTCAGTTTTTAGTCTCTGGTCCTGTGGGGAAATCAATGTTCCATTTCAGCTAAATTTTTTTTAGCACGACATAAACAGGATCTTTAAACTTGAACTTAAATGACCACATTAGTGGCTGTGGAGACAAAGATGAAGAAGACCGTTGGCATCGAAGCCCAGTAGTTCAGGACCTCAGCAGTATATCTCAGTATGTTTCACTCCAGCAGTTTGACTGTGTTACAGCCTCAGGGATTTGACTTATCGCCCTCTCTTATCTGCTGGATATCTACTGTCTTCTTCCTGCTTCTCGAGTCACTGACAGTTTAATAGCGACGTCAAACCTGCAGGTTAACCGACAACATTAACTGTCCTCTCCTTTCTCCAGAGAACCTATTTGCATTTTTTGAGTCTTTAAGCCGCCCAACCACTCACCGCGAAGTGACTCTTAATATTTAATAACCATCTGAATGTTTAATCAGCTCTGACATTTGCTAGCTTCTATTAACTTAGAGCTGAGCAGCAAAGTCTGCCTCAGCGTCCCTCCTGGGGCTCGACAGCAGAGGGAAAATCTCATGCCCACATGTTTTTGACAGTATTTGCAAATAGATGAAGGTGTTACTGTACGTCCGTCCCTGCTCGTTGACAGTGGTGATTTGTAAAGTATTGATATGAAGTGTGTTTTCTGTTACATCAGGGATTAAAGTTACTTTGCATTTGTGGCCTTTTTTAATGACCAATGTGAGTGCGAGGGACGCCTGCCACAGCTTACATATCGACCATCTTTGGGTTTTAGATTTTCGGTCAGACAAAAAAAAGTCATGCTGGACATTTTCCACAATTTTCTGACTTTTTGAAAACAATTTGTAGACGATCTGATAATGAAACCAAGTGTTGTTGTAGAGTTTGTGTCTGCAGAAGTTAACTACATCCCTCTGTCCTCCCTTCAGCCTCCTGTGCAGGTTAAAGGTCTGGACGGTCTGCTGCGGACGTCCCTGGACCTGGAGTTGGACCTGCAGGTGTCTCGGACTCGCCAGTCCCGGCTGGCACAGGAGCTGCGGGTGCTGCGGGAGCTGAAGGCGCAGCTGGAGAAGGCGAGGCAGCAGGGCCAGAGAGAGCTGCCGGCCTGGGTCCAAGAAGACGAACGCTTCCGCCTCCTCCTCAAGCAGGCCGAGAAACAGGCGAGTGACCATCCTAGTCTCAGAAACTGTTAAGGTGTCCAGGTCTGTTCACCAATGCATCCAAACGTTTGTCCACTAGAGGGCACTTTTCTTTTGTAAATGAGGGCGAGCAGAGGTCAGTATCTGTGATTGAGTATCTGAACACGGTCTTTGCTCTTCATCCTGTTCAGACCCGAGAGGAGCAGCTGCAGGAGAAGCGGGTGGAGAAGATGATGAGGGCAGCAGCCAAGGACGTCCACAAGATCAGGGGCCAGAGCCGCAAAGAGGTCCCCGAGGTCCAGACCTTCAGGTGGGTAAAACAACATTCAGTCGGAGGTGGACAGAGCTTTGAAATATGAGACTCAGTTGTTGTTTGTCGAATACTCAAGATGCATGCAAAGTTAGCTGTGATGAATACTGTGAGAATCTGGTCTTTACAAAAAATGTACTTGGCGACACGGCCTGGTATTTTCTCTGTAACCATGCACCAACATGCAGATACGGTCTCTGGTGATACAGGAGCACAGATGTATCCAGATGTAGTTCTGCTTCCTGGCAGTTTAACCTTTTTCCAGTTTGTGACTGTTTGACTTCGAATTACTGAATTATTTTAGAAGCTTGTTTTTAGTCCTCATCAACCCATGCAATGACAAAATTCAGATAGTTGTTACCACACAACTGCCTGTTATCAAGAGGTAGCATCATCTTTATGGTGGGCATCGTCATAGTATAATATCTCGAGGTACACTGAGTCCCAGGCCTTTTAATATCGCACATTTATTACATAGATTGTGGTTTGCAGTCTTTCTTTTCTCCATAGCAAGTGGAGAAAAAACACACTCCAGGACCAGGAATACAATTAAGTCAGTTTTATTTATACGTCCCAAAATTAACAAATTAGCCTCACAGGTCCTTACAATCTGCAAATATAATACAAATTTTCTTATAGCTGCGATTTGGATGAGGAGACATGCCGCACTCAACAGGCAGAAACTTCAAAAGCAGCAAAGCAGGGATCCGTTTGCCAGGATGGAAAGACGAGGAATACGTGTCGTAGATGCAGATAATTAAACAGCAATAATACACTATAGAGAAACAGACAATATTAGCAGAAGTCTGTTTGAAACCACTGCTTTGGCCTTTCTCTTGAGGGATCTTACTGTGTTCAGCTCCAGGCTCACCGCTCTGTTTCCCGTGTGATTTCAGAGAGAAGATGGCGTTCTTCACACGAGCAAAGACCAGCATCCCCGACCTGCCGGCTGACGACGTGTAGAGAAGCATTTCAAAGTATT